>JAIUZE010067074.1:0-29378 GCA_022085475.1 Heliosperma pusillum
GTCACAAAACATGTGATACAAGCGAATGAAATGTCATATATTAAAAACATTCATATCATAAGTCGATACGTAAAATTATACGCTAAACGAACGATTAGAATTATTATAAATGAAAACCGTAAACAAAAATCACAAGACTTTCCAGCAGGTGCCAGCCGGTCAAGCTGACCGGCTGCTGGTCCACCGGCTCAGGCCACAAGTCAATACGAAACTCAATATGAAATGTCAGTGTGTCCCAGCCGGTCAGGTCAACCGACTGCCGGTCGACCGGCTGGGACCAAAGGGTCAATTGAAAAACAGAGGAAGGAAGGGGGTGTCTCAGCTGGTGGTCTGACCGGCTGCCGGTCGACCGGCTGAGCCCAACCTCATATTCCAAAATCACGTAAAAATGCCAAAAATATACAGCAGGTGCCCCAGCCGGTGGTCGGACCGGCTGGGGTCTCAAGTACACGAAAATCCCATTTTTCACTAAGGATCCAATTTCCATTATCATCCAATATTATCATAAATCATCAAAACTCATATGAATTCTCAACATACAACATATATCATCATCAACACACTTACCAAGCTCACTAACCATATTCTAAATACGGTTTCTAGCATAGATAACATATAAAACACGTAAATGATATCGAGTAACCCTTCACCGTTACCTTTAAGCGTCTCTACTAATCGTCAAGCTCCTCTTCAATAAGGTAATAGTCTTTGTCGGGATCTTGGAGGTCACCACCTACAAATAGATCATAAAAGATGAATGAAATTCATCTTGAGAAAGACGGGACATTTGAAAAGCGAGAAAGACGATGATTTTAACATCAATACGGATAGAGGAAGGTAAGGGGAGAAGAATGAGACGAACTTACGCGAATTCTATCAAAGAACGAAGGAGCTATGAAGATTCAAAGATCGAAAATCAAGAGGGAGGCAAGATTTGAGATTTCTTAAGGAGGAAGTAAATTGTGTTTGTTTTGGAGTAATGAATTAGGTTAAGGGAGGTAGAGTATGTATAAGGGAAAGTCAACAAAAAGTCAAACTCGCCTTAAGACGGGATTCTCATGGAATCTCGCGGAAATTCCAAATACGAACTCGGAAATTCTAAATTCGACTCGGAACATAAAATTATAAATTAAAACTTAAATTTCTTGAAAAGATTTCGTAAATATTCTACTAGAAAATAGGGTACATTTCCGGTGTTACAATCACCCCACCTTTTAAAAAGTTTCGCCCTCGAAACTTGAGGAAAATAAAAATTACCTTACTCGAAAAGACTCGGATATTTACTACGCATAGAATCTTCAGTTTCCCAAGTCTCTTCTTCGACATTAGCACTTCTCCACAAGATTTTCACCAACGGAACTACTTTACTTCTCAACTTCCTATCCTTACGATCTAGGATGCGGATCGGCTTCTCTTCAAAGGATAAATTCGGTTCAAGCTCGGGCATTTCAACTTGAAAGACATGGCTTGGATCACTTACATACTTTCTCAATGAGAAACATGGAAAACATCATGAACCTTAGCCAAATTCGGGGGCAAATCCAACTTATAAGCAACGACACCAAACCTTTTCATAATATCAAAGGGTCCAATGTATTTCGGGCTCAATTTACCCTTAACACCAAACCGTTTAACACCCTTCATTGGAGACACTTTCAAGAACACTTTATCTCCAACCTCGAATTCTAACGGCCTTCTTCGGATATCGGCATAAGACTTTTGACGGTCTTGAGCGGCTTTCATTCTATCACGAATGACCTTCACATTATCCATGGTTTCAACAAGAACATCGGGGCCTAAATCACGATTGTCACTCAATTGATTCCAACATATAGGACTCCGACATTTCCTTCCATAAAGAGCTTCATATGGAGCCATCTTGATCGATGCATGATAGCTATTGTTGTAAGAAAACTCCACCAACGGTAGACTCTTTTCCCAACTAGACTGGAAGTCAAGAGCACAAGCCCTAAGCAAGTCTTCTAAAGTCTGAATAGTCCTCTCAGTCTGACCATCCGTAGCGGCATGAAAAGCAGTACTCATCAACACCTTACTACCCATGGCCTCTTGCAAAGCTTTCCAAAATCTCGAACAGAATCTCGGATCTCGGTCGGATATAATCTCCATAGGAACACCATGGTATCTAACAATCTCATCAACATAGGCTTTTGCTAATCGGTCCAAACTCCAAGTTTCTTTGATCGGAATAAATCTAGCACACTTGGTCAACCGATCAACAACAACCCAAACAACATCTTTACCTCCAACGGTCCTCGGCAAAGCCATAACAAAGTCCATAAAAATAGATTCCCACTTCCATAGCGGAATATCCAACGGTTGTAGCAATCCACCGGGCCTCTTGTGTTCAATCTTCACTTGTTGGCAAGTAAGACATCTTCCAACATAAGATACAACATCACCCTTCAAGTTTGGCCACCAAAATTGTAGCTTCAAATCCTTGTACATCTTATCACCTCCGGGGTGAATAGAATAAGGGGAAAAGTGAGCTTCATCAAGAACTCGCTTCCTCAAATTAATGAGCATAAAGGACAAATAACGACCATATGGAAACAGAACAACCCTTCATTATCAAACTGAAATCTTTACCTTTACCTTCAGATCTTCTTGGCTTGGATAGAACTTGTAGGTAAGATCATCAACTTGGCTTTCGCCGTATTTCACGAGAAACACATGGCTCGGCAATCATATCACCAACAATGAACAAATCCACCTCTCAAATTACACACCACACCTTCGAAACTCGGCACAAATAATCAACAAGGTAATACATGCAAAGCATTCAATCATGAGAAGCTTTCCTACTAAGGGCATCGGCAACAACATTAGCCTTCCCTTCATGATACAATAACTCAAAATCATAATCGTTCACCAATTCCAACCATCTTCTTTGTCTCATATTCAACTCTTTTTGAGTAAATATATACTTCAAACTCTTGTGATCGTGAAGATACGACAATGAACTCCAATTAAATAATGTCTCCACACTTTCAAAGCATGAACAACAGTGGCCAATTCTAGATCATGAGTAGGATAGTTCACTTCATGAACTCTCAATTGCCTAGAAGCATAAGCTACCACCTTCCGCTTTTTTGCAATAAGAACACAACCCATCCCATTTTAAGACTCATCACAATAGACCTCAAAGTCTACTCCACTTCAGGTAAGTACAAACCAAAACCGGAGCTGTAGTAAAACCTCTTCTTTAACTCTTGAAACGCTGCTTCACAAGCTTCATTCCATAGGAATTTGGTTTCCTTCTTCAATAACTGAGTCATCGGTCTAGCAAGCTTAGAGAAATCCTTGACAAATCTTCGGTAATAACCAGCTAAACCAAGGAAACTTCGAATCTCTCTAATATCTGTCGGACTCTTCCAATCAACAACGGCCTCAATTTTAGAAGGGTCCACCATAACATCTTCTTTTGAAATTACATGCCCAAGGAAGGACACTTTAGGTAACCAAAATTCACATTTAGAGAACTTAGCATACCACTTCTGTGGACGTAGAACACCCAAAATAATCCTCAAATGAATAGCATATTCTTCTTCGGACTTGGAGAAAATAAGAATATCATCAATGAATACAACCACACACTTGTCAAGATACTCACTAAATGTGCGGTTCATTTGATCCATAAAGATAGCGGGAGCATTCGTCAATCCAAATGGCATTACCTTGAACTCATAATGGCCATACCTCGTACTGAAAGCGGTCTTTGGAATATCAACATCTCTTACCGGAATTTGATGATAACCGGACCTCAAATCAATCTTTGAAAAAGTAGAAGCACCCTTTAATTGATCAAACAAATCCTCAATTCTAGGTAAAGGATATCTATTCTTGATTGTAATCCGATTCAATTCACGATAATCGATACACAACCTCATAGAACCATCCTTCTTCTTCACAAAAAGAACAGGAGCACCCCAAGGAGAGGCACTTGGTCTAATAAAACCCTTTTCTATCATATCATCCAACTGCTTTCTCAATTCTTTCAATTCAGACGGAGCCATACGATAAGGAGCTTTGGCAATTGGACCAGAACTAGGGACAAGATCAATAGAGAATTCAACATCACGCTCGGGAGGAATCCCGGGCAAATCTTCAGGAAATACATCAATGAACTCTCGAACAATAGGCACATCTTCAATACTTGGCAAAGAGGTATTCGAAGAAGTCACAACACACAAGAATGCTTGGTGACCTTTTCTAACCATACTTACCAACCTCATAGCGGAAATTAAAGACACACCTTTACGGGGATGAGATCCCTTATAGGTTATTCTAACCCCTAAAGGACTCTTTAAATAAATCTTTTGATCACGACACTCGAACCTAGCATGATACATAGCTAACCAATCTATACCTAATATAATATCAAACTCTCCTAGAGGAAACTTAAGGAGATTAGCGGGAAAGATAGAACCCGAAATAGATATAGGTACATTTGGATAAAGAGTAGAACAAGAGATAATATCTCCGGATGGCAAGGATATGTGAGTATCCTCACTAGATGTAGGCTTGATAGATAATTTACTAGCATAGGTTGATGACACAAAAGACATAGAAGCACCAGTATCAAATAAAATAAGACATGGTTGCTCTAAGATTGAGAATATACCCGTAATGATCTCGGGATGAGCATCGGCCTCAGCACGGCTCATGACAAAGATTGAACCCTTAGGTTTAGGAGGAGGGAGCAACTTTCGATCGGGGCAATCTTTGTAACGATGACCACCCTTTTGATAAAAGTAGCACACATAAGGTCGGTTGTTACATGCCACACCAGGATGGTATGGAAGTCAACAACGGTTACATTGACGACCTTGAGTTTGAGCTTGAGGAGCAAAAGGCCTATGAGCCACATTTGAAGTAGCTCTAGGAATAAAAGGAGCAGGATTCCTTGAATAGGCATTGGAAGGAGGATTAAATCTCCTCTTGTTAGCATAGGAATTAAAAGGAGACGGAATAAACGGTCTCTTCCCAAACGCATTCGGCCTAGGAGCATAAGAAGGAGAGGGATTATTCATTGAAGCTTCATCTCTAATAGCCTTCATTGAATTTTCGGCCCACAAGGCATCATCGTAAAGGTCTCCAAAGGATGCGGTACCCCTTCTCACTTTACTTTGAAGAACAGCATTCAACTTGTTACGATAATAGAAAGCTCGATATTCATCATCACGGATAAGCCTTGGCGCAAAATGAGCGAGCTTATTAAACTCCGTAGTAAACTCTTGAGCTGATAGGTTACCTTGTTTAAAGTCAATGAACTCTTTAAGCCTTTGCTGTTTAAGCTCTTTAGGATAAAATCTACCCTCTACAAGAGCTTTAAAGCAAGCCCAGTTAAAGTCCTCTTCAAGAACGGCAGTGGCACTTGTGATAGCCCACCAGTTGTCGGCTTCCCTCACCAGAAAGTGCTTTGCGATCCTAACCTTGTCCTCTTCTCGGAATTGGTAAAGATCGAATTGTTTCTCCGTCTCACGGAACCAATCGGATAACTCCGTCGGATCCGGCTCACCACCATATGGCACGATCTTACTTCTAGCTATCTGTCCAGCTACTCACGCGTAGCCACCTTGATGGTTTTCTTCCCTTCTAGGGGGAACTTGGTTGGCATTAGCTAGAGCGGCATCTTGCTGATTTTTCAGCACTTGAGTAAGAGCCTTCATCATAACATTCTCAGCTAATCGGGGTCTAACCATCTTCATAAGAAAAAAAACAAATTAAGTTACTCCTATCAATTAGCATAAACAAATAGACTACCAAGTAAAGTCCTTAACTTCTACCTAATCTCTCATTTATTATTTCAAGGTCAAGTAGTTTAAGTTAGGGTTCACATGTGTGCGTCGGGAGCGATAAAGTCTCTGATACCAAACTGTGACAACCCTCGCGACTGCGGAATATGAAACATACAAGCATGTGAATAATATGGCCGGAAATAACGGTCTTTTAAAAACCTTTTAAACATGCAAGATATAATATACCGAGGTGTGTCAAAATATTACAAAATAAGTACGGAATACAACAAAGAGACGGAGTCTCTCAAAATGTTAGCAAAGGACAAGTGTTTAGCAAACTAGCTAAAATCGTCTAGAGGTGAAACTTCCAGGGACAACGCCCGCTAGCTCACACCCGAACCCAAAATAGCATAAGCAAAAAGCCATCCAAATCAAGCAACATGTTCATCCATGAAAAAACATGAACGCCACAGTCAGTGGGGAGTAACTCCGGGTTCTCCCAGCCAAATCACATTAAACGTACATAGAAAGAAATACAAAAGTAGAAGCATGCATATATAGATATACATGTGAAATACGATAAGGATAGATAGGCAATTCAATATATAATAATAAGAGCATATAAGAGGCCAAATCCACTCATCATGTTATTCAAAAACTCGGGGAAGACACTCTTAGGCAACCGAATACGCTCACTAGGGCTTGCATCTCACCGTTAGCGGTATATGATTGATAAGATTAAGACTCGACAAACAAACCAAGTCAAGTCATGTGATGATCACAAAGAATCCAACATATTATCATCCATTCACGAACCCATACATAGACGGTGTCCAATCATGCAATGACCATGAATAATGTCATGAAATCACGCATTCAAAGACGACACAACGACATCTCTCACGGTAAATGAAACGCACTAGCATCGTGTACATGGCAAGTATGATTAAAAGGCATCCACGGGATAAACATTTCCCTGAACTCATACACGATCAACATTTCGTATATGTAGACTAATTTTCCTCCTGGTAGAACGACGATATAAATACCCGGTCCTAGTCTAAATCTGGCCAGAATCCCGAAATCACATTTTCCGGTTCGACATGCGATAAACGTTTCGCATCCAAGACTCGGTCTTACACTAGACGCCGAGTACCCCAAATTTGGTAGATCAATTCACGAAAGAGGCGGAAAAGAGCTCAAGCCTCATAACAAGCGGTACGCTACATGCAAAAAACACCACCTCGCAAGTACACAACATTTGACGGCCGGGTCGATCAACGCAATGCGTTCAACTCCCAACAACGTCGTCGTATGCCCACTACACATGCATTTAAGCAGTAGGATACCTCTCCGTTCCGACATTCCAGCCTTACGAACGGGAAGGTAGCCAAGGGAATGAGAATACAAAGCACAAGAAAAAATAGTGCTCAAACCGTATCATTTGTAACAACCGACTCAAAGTGGGAACATACCAAAAACCGTCACAAAACATGTGATACAAGCGAATGAAATGTCATATATTAAAAACATTCATATCATAAGTCGATACGTAAAATTATACGCTAAACGAACGATTAGAATTATTATAAATGAAAACCGTAAACAAAAATCACAAGACTTTCCAGCAGGTGCCAGCCGGTCAGGCTGACCGGCTGCCGGTCCACCGGCTCAGGCCACAAGTCAATACAAAACTCAATATGAAATGTCAGTGTGTCCCAGCCGGTCAGGTCAACCGGCTGCCGGTCGACCGGCTGGGACCAAAGGGTCAATTGAAAAACAGAGGAAGGAAGGGGGTGTCTCAGCTGGTGGTCTGACCGGCTGCCGGTCGACCGGCTGAGCCCAACCTCATATTCCAAAATCACGTAAAAATGCCAAAAATATACAGCAGGTGCCCCAGCCGGTGGTCGGACCGGCTGCCGGTCGACCGGCTGGGGTCTCAAGTACACGAAAATCCCATTTTTCACTAAGGATCCAATTTCCATTATCATCCAATATTATCATAAATCATCAAAACTCTTATGAATTCTCAACATACAACATATATCATCATCAACACACTTACCAAGCTCACTAACCATATTCTAAATACGGTTTCTAGCATAGATAACATATAAAACACGTAAATGATATCGAGTAACCCTTCACCGTTACCTTTAAGCGTCTCTACTAATCGTCAAGCTCCTCTTCAATAAGGTAATAGTCTTTGTCGGGAATTTGGAGGTCACCACCTACATAAAGGTCATAAAAGATGAATAAAATTCATCTTGAGAAAGACGGGAAATTTGAAAAGCGAGAAAGACGATGATTTTAACATCAATACGGATAGAGGAAGGTAAGGGGAGAAGAATGAGACGAACTTACGCAAATTCTATCAAAGAGCGAAGGAGCTATGAAGATTCAAAGATCGAAAATCGAGAGGGAGGCAAGATTTGAGATTTCTTAAGGAGGAAGTAAATTGTGTTTGTTTTGGAGTAATGAATGAGGTTAAGGGAGTTAGAGTATGTATAAGGGAAAGTCAACAAAAAGTCAAACTCGCCTTAAGACGGGATTCTCATGGAATCTCGCGGAAATTCCAAATACGAACTCGGAAATTCTAAATTTGACTCGGAACATAAAATTATAAATTAAAACTTAAATTTGCTGAAAAGATTTCGTAAAATATTTCTACTAGAAAAATAGGGTACATTTCCGGGTGTTACACATACGATTATGGTAACAAACTCTCTCACGGTTAATGACACGCACTAGCACCATGTACATAACAAGTAAGATCAATACAGGTCCACGGGATAAACATTTCCCTGAACCATACACGATAAACGTTTCGTATATGAAAGACTAAATTCTTCCTGGTAGGACGGCGATAATAATACGGTCCTAGTCTAAACTTGGCCAGATTCTTGGGATAAGACGTTTCCCGATTTGACATGTGGTATGACGTTCCACATCCAAGACTCGATCATACAAAGACGTCGAGTACCCCAAATTCGGTCAAACTACACGAAAGAGGCGGAAAGAGCACAAGAATCATAATCAAGCGGTACGCTACATGCAATGACACTACCTTGCTAGGATACGACATTTGACGGCCGAGTCGATCAACGTATTGCGTTCACCTCCCAACAACGTCGTCATATCCCCAGTAAAACATGCATACAAGCATCAAGGATACACCTCCTCGTTCCGACATTCCAGTCTAACGAGCAAGGAGGTATAGCCGGGGAAAGAGAGTTCAAAGCACTCAACGATAAGTGATCAAATCAAAACATAAGTAGAACTGACTCAAAGGGGGACATATCAAAAACCGCCAGGAAACATTCGATATAAGCGAGTGGGATATCATATATTCTAAACATGAATATAATGCTATTAGGTAAATTTATACGATAAACGAACCGTACAAACTATTAGAAGTGAGAGCATAAGGAAAGAAAAGGAAAAGGAACTCAAGGGGTGCCAGCCGGTCAAGGGGACCGGTCGCCGGCTACTCGGCGTGCACTTCAGCAACATTCAAACAACACTAAAAATACAGGGATGTCCCAACCGGTGGGTGTGACCGGCCGCCAGCTACCCGGCTGGGAACACAAGCCAAGATAGAAAAGAAGGAAAAAAGGGGAAGAAGGAGTCTCAGCCGGCGGGCCGGCTGCCGGGTGGTCAGCTGCCGGGTGGTCGGCTGGGACTCGCATGTAACAAAAAGCCTCAATTTTACAAGGGGTGTCCCAGTCGGTCGGCCAGCTGGGAACCACACAACGCCAAAAATTCTCGAAGTAGTCTTTTCACTTCAGCCGCATTCCCAGCCTGTCGGTCGGTTGAGACTTCAAACACACAAAATTCATCAAACAACATCAACCAACACAAATTTCATGGATACTCATCCAATTCCAACCACATTTACAAACCTCAAACCACATTAAATGCATAATAATCGTCACTAAACGTTGGGTACACATCAATTAAACCATTAAAACACGCATTGATATCGAGTAACCCTTCACCGTTACCTTTGTGTGTCTTCAATCGTCTTCTAGGTTTTCCTCCACGTGATAGTAATCCTTGTCGGGGTCTTGAAGGTCTCCACCTACACAAGGACACAAAAGATGAATACAATTCATGTAACACCAGCAAATGTACCCTATTTGTAATTTAAAAATATTATACGGATAATTTTCAGCGAAATTTAGTTTTCATTTAGAGTTAAATTTTCCGTGTCTAATTTGGAATTTCCGAGTTCGTATTTGGATTTTTCGCCAGAATTCAAGTAAATCGCGTCTTAAGACGTCTTTGACTTTTCATGACTTTTTTCCACTTACTCCCCTCATACTTCCTTATAACCTAATTCTACCTCACACTCAAACTTTGTCTTCCTCACTATGAAAACCCCAAAAACCTAGCTTCGATTTTTAATCCACCTTAGAATCGTAATAACTCTTTCAATTCTCGCACAAATTCACGTAAGTTCGTCTTATTATTCCCCTCTCATCTTCCTCTATCCGTTTTGGTAATAAAATTACCGTCTTTCTCGCTTTTCAATTTATCCGTCTTTCTCAAAGGTGAATTATATTCATCTTTTATTATCTAATTGTAGGTGGAGACTAGGAAGGCTTAGAAATCGATTGAAGACGCGAAAAAGTAACGGTGAAGGGTTACTCGATATCATTTACATGTTTTATGTGTTTTCTATGTTAGTAATCGTATTTAGAATATGATTAGTAAGCTTAGGACTTGTGTTGTTGATGATGGTTGTTGTTAGTTGATAATTGATATGAGAATTGATGATTTGTGATGTTAGATGATATTTGTGTTATGCCTTAGTGAAAATTGTGAAATCCGTATGACCCGTGCCTGCCAGACCAGGACGCTGGCAGCGTCGTCCGGCGCTGGCAGCGTTACTCGCTGCCAGTTTCCCAAGTCGTTTGCAGTTTTCCTACACTAACCCCTTTTCGTAAAATGATCATATCTCTTTCGTTACTTGCTTTTTTTGGGCTTGTGACATCCCGTTGGAACCGTAAGAGGATACGCTATCACCTCCATTTGGAATTTCTGAATTTGTATGTCTAGAACTCTAGTTATGACTGTTTGAAGTGGATCCTTGTTTTAGTTGGTTTCCAAACAACGTTGTTTTGGAGAGGGGATCTATGTTTCTTATTCATTATGCTTCATAAACTTGTTCTAATGCTTATGTATCATGTATTGACTCATTTTTATCGTAGTTAAATTTATATAATTCCCTATTCTCATGTTTTGTGACGGTTTTTGGTATGTCCCACTTTGAGTCGGTTTTTACACAAGTTACGGTTTGAGCACTTATTTCCTATGTGCTTTGTACTCTCATTCCCTTGGCTACCTCCACGTTCGTAAGGCTGGAATGTTGGAACGGGGATGTATCCTTACTGCTTAATTGAATGTGTTAGTGGGCATACGACGACGTTGTTGGGAGGCGAATGCTTTGCGTTGATCAACCCGGCCGTCAAATGTTGTGTACTTGCGAGGTGGTGTTATTTGCATGTAGCGTACCACTTCTTATGAGGCTTGTACTCTTTTCCGCCTCTTTCGTGAATTATCGACCGAATTTGGGGTACTCGGCGTCAATGATTGACCAAGTCTTGGATGCGAAATGTCATTGCATGTCGAATCGGAAAATGGTTTATTCCGAGAGTCTGGCCAGGTTTAGACTAGGACCGGATATTTATATCGTTGTGCTACCATGAGAAAATTAGTCTACTTATACGAAATTTCATCGTGTGTGCGTTCAGGGAAATGCTTATCTCGTGGATGCCTTTTAATCATACTTGCCATGTACACGGTGCTAGTGCGTTTCATTTACCGTGAGAGATGTCGTCAATGTATTCGTATGTTTGGATGGATGATTACATGATTAATTATTCATGATCTTTGGATGACTTGGCATGGTTTGTTTGTCGAGTCTCAATCTTATCAAACTTATACCGCTAATGGTGAGATGTAAGCCCTAGTGAGCGTATTCGGTTGCCTAAGAGTGTCTTCCCCGAGTCTTTGTATAACATGATGGATTCGGATTTGTATTCCATTTGCTCTTATCCTTATATATTGAATTTCCTATCTATCCTTATTGTATTTCACACGTATATCTATATATGCATGCTTCTACTTTTGTATTTCCTTTTATGTACGTTTAATATGATATAGCTGGGAGAACCCGGAGTTACTCCCCACTGATTGTGGCGTTCATGTTTTTCATGGATGAACAGGTTGCTTGATTGGATGGCGTTTTGCTTGTGGTATTTTGGGTTCGGGTGTGAGCTAGCGGGCGTTGTCCCTGGATGAAACACCTCTAGACGTTGTTTAGCTGTTTGCTAATAACCTTGTTACTTGATAACATTTTGAGAGACTACGTCTTTTGTAGTATTTCATACTTTGTTTTGTAATATTTGACATTCCTCGTATTTTCTATTTGCATGTAAAAAGTTTTAAAAACATCGTATTTTCCGCTATATAAATCACATGCTTGTTATGTTTTATTTCCGCATTTGCGAGGGTTGTCACAGTTGGTATCAGAGCTTAAACGCTCCCGACGCACACACGTGAACCCTAAACTTACACTACTTGACCTTGAAATAATAAATGAGAGATGGGTAGACTTAAGGACCTAAGGTGGTAGTCTTTGGTGTACTTGATGTTTGTTAGGTCCTAACTTGTTTGTTGATTGTGTTGAGTGATGTTATGTTTGTTTGTATCTACTGTCTTAAGGTGGATCATGTGCTACCTAGAAGAAGTATCCTCTACCCGAGGTTGAAGAGTGACAAGCCTAATTGAAAGTGTATTCTTCTTCCTCATCGATTTTTCTCCAGTCGTCCTAATGTATGTATGCTCTCTTCTTTCTATCTAGGTGCTTCTTTCTCTCCACTTGTGCATCTTGGATTACTTTTGCTATTCCTCCATCTTACAAATGGTAGCCTTACTTCCTCTTGTAACCCTTTTTGTGGATGCCTACTCCTATTGTTTAAGGTCTTCTACTTGGTCTGAAGAACTTTGAATTGGTGAATATTAGTGATTGTTAAATGAATTGTGATTTTAGGAAAATGGGTAGATCTAAATTCACCCTATATTGGATGATTGGTTGTAACTCCTAGAGGAAAGGTAGTAAGATAAGTTTGATGATTTTAATGCTTGATGCTTGCCATGACTAATGTGTAGATAGTTCATGGTATTTGAGGGTGTAAGGTTGAATGAGTTGGCTATGACTTCTTAACTCAATTAGTAATTTAGTCTTTTGGACTTAGAAGTTTAGTATTGTTTTGAAGACCATGCTTATGATATGTCTAATTGGTGTAAATAGGAAGCTTTGAATGATATCTTGAGGTGCGAAATACTTTTGAGATTAAGTGATGTCTTGTGGTTTCCGATTGTGTGTTTGTGAGTATAGGCTTGGTGGAAAGCATTTGGCAATAGTTCTTGGATTTAAAGATATGATCTTATCTTATGGTATCGGAGACTCGTTTGAAGTAGTAAGGTTTCGGTAAGTTGAACCATAAAACTTGAGGATTATAGATATGAGCGAGATTTGATGTTGTGAGCTATGATGGAAATACCTTGGGACGTTAATGATGATGTTTGACTTGAGGTTCTACTTTGTTAATAATGAACTCGTGGGCAATATGATGTTGATAATGACGTTTTGTTCGGTGTTCTACCTTGTGGCCGTAGGAGCTGAAAAGAGATTAGTATGGAGAATTCCTTATTGGTTCTTCGGTTTTTGAAACCTTTGGGAATGTGTCAAATTATGGAGTTGAGAGAATGTTATTATGCTTGAGTTGCAATTCCGCATTTGGGATTCCGTGTGATATGAAAGGATGGATGAATTGGGTCGTAGTCGATTTATCAAATCTAGGTGTACCTTACTTCGATGATTTGTGGTACGAGGGTCCCTTGTAAGAGACCTTTGTTTGGGAGAGTTGCTTTTCTATCACCCTACGTCTGAAAGGAGAAACTGGTGATTATCTTAAACCCTGACTCGTGCATCATTTCGTTTTGCATTTCCTTCTTGAATGTTTTTTTTGGTCAGATTGATCTTTAAGAAATTACAAGCCATACTGTCTTTCTCACTCAGATATCTTCATAACTCTACTATCTGCTTTGTCTCTTCCTCAACCTCGTTTTCCTTTTTCGGCTTCGCCTTTTTCATCTTATCGTGTCCTTTAGTGACGCTTCCTAATGTTCCTTTATCCATGTTTTCTTTTAGCCCTACTCCTTAGAGGTAGTTTTTCTTATTAGCTAACGTAAGGTTTAGTAGGTGTGTTTTGAAGAAGTTTCGAATATGGTACCTAACCGTCCTATTAAACTAGTTTCATGTTTAGATGATTATAAGGATTTGAGGATAGCTTAGGATGAAACTCTCCTAGGGGTTTTAGACTATGAAAGCTTAATGTTGCAATATCGTTTTGAGTATCGAAATAAGTATAATGATGGTTGGTAGTTGTGGTTAAGAATTTTAGTGATTCTTTAAGTGTTACTTGGGAAATTGTGGTCTTTAAATGTTGGACCCTAACGGGAATAATTACCTTGTGGAATTTGGATTGGATGACCAAACTTGAGGAATATTGTCATAAGCGAAAACCGATGTATTGAGAGTTTGAAGGAGCTAAACAAATTGATTTACGGTCGCATTGCCCTATGATTGGCAGAAGTTAAGTGAAATGAGATTGTGTGACTAATCTCTTTTGAGGATTTGTGTTTTAACTTTTGATGATGAGAAGGTTCATTGTTAATAGTTTTACGGTAATGAGTTTTGGAATAAATTGGATCAAAGGATTTCATGGTAAGTCTCTTTTACCTTGTGGTTGTTAACGGTTTTGTTTCCCTAGATATAAACATTTTTGTGGTGGTTTCTAATAAGAGTTTTGATGAAGCTAAGAAGATTAGAGTACGTAATGAATCTTTCATGTGAGTTGTTAGTTGTGGAATCTACCGTGCCGATGAACCTTAGTAGATTCTAGTTGGATTCGAATAATTGGGATTTGTTACTCGAAGTTTCGTGATTATGGAATATTTTTGTAGAAATTCTGATGATTGAAAATGATGAGTTGCAAATTGGGTAAATTGCATTCTCTTGAGGTTTTGGTTTATTAGTAGAGTTAGTGATGTCGAATTCTTGTAGATCTTCCTCCCGACTTTATCTTAATCTTCCTATCCCAAAAAGTTCGATTTGTTTCGTTTTTGCGTATTTTGTATATATTTTGTTACCCTGAATTGTGTGTGAATTGTACGAGTCGCTCTATGTACGTGTAATGTGTTCGTATTTTGATTTTATCTTTGAGAAAACCTTCGAATTTTCATATTGTATTTCTAATTTAACTTTTAAAAGAGGTCTAAAGATGGATTTTGTACCCTCGTTTTGGAGAAAATGGATTTCTTTTGCTTTTATACTTGGATTTTGCGTTTGGTTAGATGTTTGCACTTGTTATTGGAGACGTCTGATAACTAGTCCTGCACTTACTAACGTTGTTTTGAATTTCGATTTCACTATTTCGACATTGCTTTGATTTGGGTAATTAGAGTTCTCGTTCGCGACGAGCATTCTTGAGATCCGTAAGCAAAGTTTCACACTTATGAACATGCTTCTTTAAATTGTTTTCTAGATGAACCTCGTTTCATAAATATTTTCCCTTATAAAACTTTTCGTATTAATTTTGAAAACTGATTCTTATCCTTGATACTTTAGTTTTCTATTCGCAAGTTTCGAGGACGAAACTTTTTAAAAGGAGGGGTGATTGTAACACCCGGAAATGTACCCTATTTTTCTAGTGAAAATATTTTACGGATACTTTTCAGCAAATTTAAGTTTTAATTTAGAATTTTATGTTCCGAGTCGAATTTAGAATTTCCGAGTTCGTATTTGGAATTTCCGCGAGATTCCATGAGAATCCCGTCTTAAGGCGAGTTTGACTTTTCTTGACTTTTAAGTCGTCTTTGACTTTTCTTGACTTTTAAGTCGTCTTTGACTTTTCTTGACTTTTAAGTCGTCTTTGACTTTTCTTGACTTTCGTCTTTGACTTTTCTTGACTTTTGAGCCGTCTTTGACTTTTGTTGACTTTTTCCTTATATAAGTCATACTACCACTTAACCTATTTTCATTCACAACACAATTCAACATCTCCTTCTTCCTTATCAAACCACCAAAACCTAAACCCCCTTCCTTGATCGATCTTAAGATGATCGCTACGTCTTCATTTCTTGCTCAAATTCACGTAAGTTCGTCTTATTCTTCCCCTCTTAGCTTCCTCTATCCGTATTGGTAATAAAATTACCGTCTTTCTCGCTTTTTAAATTATCCGTCTTTCTCAAGGTGAAATATATTCATCTTTTATTACCTAATTGTAGGTGGAGACCACTAGGAAGGCTTAGTAATCGATTAAAGACGCGTAAAGGTAACGGTGAAGGGTTACTCGATATCATTTACGTGTTTTACATGCTTTATATGATAGAATTCGTATTAGATTACGATTAGTAAGTTTAGGAATTATGTTATGGATGATGATTGTTGTTATTTGATGATTTTTGATGATGAATATTGATTGTTGATAGTTGATAGAAGTGAATTATGAAAATTGGAAATGATAGAAATGGTGTTGTTGTTCTCGGGTGGACTCGTGCAGTTTCACTGCATTGACCCCTTTTCGTAAAATGATCATATCTCCTTCGTTACTTGCTTGTTTTGGGCTTGTGACCATTCGTTGGAACCGTAATAGGATAAGCTATCACCTCGACTTTGAATTTGTGCATTCCCATATCTAGAACTGTAGTTATGACCGTTTGAACTGGACCCTTGTTTTAGTTAGTTTCCAAACTTGTGTTTTGTGTGTAGTTGTGCTCCGAGCCGGGGTACCGGCCGCCTCCCTCCACACCGGCCTGGAACACGGCTGTATTTTTCTTATAAAATCTCTAAAACTCGTAATTTATAATAGTTCGCATGATTCAACTATCGTATAATTTTACGTAGTGTCTTATAATATTCATGTCTTGGATATATGTTATTTCTTTCGCTTGTATCACATGTTTTGTGACGGTTTTTGCCATGTCCCACTTTGAGTCGGTTTTTACACGGCAGTGCGTTATACGCTCTAGCAGTTAGAGGCAGTGTGTTATACGCTCTAACAGACGTTCGCTCTATTCGCTATGCTTATTGCTAGCTTTGTGCCTTCAGTTTGTATGTGGGTCGTATTACACATGTTTGGTATGTTGTGCTCATCTAGAGTTGAGTCGTCATGTCAGTTGTGTCAGAGTTCGAGGTTTGTCTTGGTTACGGCAATTAATTGCTTGTGTTATTTTTCATGTTACGATTGATCTACTTATTTCTATTATGGATTGTTGTCATGCTTAGCCTGTTGTAAACATGACTGGGAGAGCACCTAGTTACTCCCGACTGATTATCGACCCTCATTCTCAGGTTGAAGTGGTTGCTGCTTGTCTGGATGCTTTGAATGGAGAGACTTGTGGCGAGGCGAATAAACTGTTTTAGGAAGTTAATCTACTTTGAGAATATGAATAATGTATTAGTTTAGTTTTGGATTGGAGTATTGATCCGGATTGGTCAGGGTGTTTTCGCCACCTTGACCCTATTCATCTTTGTACTTTGATGGATTATTTATTATTAAGGTATTTCTTTTGTTTTAATAATCCGGGTTCTTACACCCAAGTTTCCATAACATCTTTCGGATTGAAAATCCATCAAGAAACGAACTCGATTTCAAAACTGCCCTTTTGCGAAGCATAAAAAAAACATGATTTGTTTTACAAAATCGTCGAAGACGTGCCATTTATTGTTTAAATCTAAATAAGATAATCATTCACGACTCCAAGAGGGTGACCCAATTTATATGTAGGTTGAGGGTGCAAATAACTCTTTTTCCCTTTTCTTTTCGTTTTTCTTTTTCCCAATTTATATGTAGGTTGAGGGTGCAAATAACTATTTTATTTACGTATTCTAACATGTGTTTATCATTAATAACCATTTAAATTCGATTTAATCAATAGATCGAATTGGATTGTTTGTACATACTTATTATTAACCGTTTAGTGTAGTTCGTTCCTCTTACTGATTAAATTTTGTAAATTGTTTAAAATAACTGAATTAATTTTTTATTATAATTTTGCCTTGATATTAAATGACCAAGGGAGAAGAAAATATGATTTAAATTAAGGTGGGATGAAATTCTCCTTTTATTATCATATTTTGTATAACCTTGTGATAATTAGCATCTAATTTTAGTTTATTAACCAATTAGGGTTTTATTTAGCCTAATTTGTAAATAGTCATTTTTAATTTTGTATAAAATCATTTTATTCTGTATTTTCATAGTTTAGAATTTTTAGTATTTTATTTAGAATTTTTATCTATTTATTTTTAACATTAGAATTACATTTTATAATTAAAAATAACAAATAACCAAACCCATGCAATGCGCGGGTTTGTTCTGATCTGACTCGGTTTCAGATCCGTGTAGTACACGGGTCTGGACAGTATTGTATTGTTTTCTTATTTCTTTTGCAATTGTTATTTAATCCTATTTGAATAAATATGGATTCATAAATTATTTAAATGAATAGGGTCCAACTTAAGAAATAAGTTGTACTTGATTTGTTTTAGTCGATTTGATTTTAATTATGAAATAGTTAAATTTAAATTGCATCTTAATTATGTCTTGTGAACTAACCACTAATGTTTGTTACTCTATCTTATGCTAAGAGTAAGACATCTCTTTGCCCTTTTCTCCTCGTTTGTTTATACTAGATAATTCAAATGAACATTCATATGCTAAATAAATTTGACAAAGTTAAATGCATTAAATCGACATAGAATGAAATTCACATGTTAGGGTTTAAATTGTATGATTGCATTCGCATGTGACACGTCTCCAAATAGCCATTCATTTATGTATAGTAGAGACCGTTATTTAACGGGCAGTGTTGGGTGTTTGTAATGAAATTAATTAAACTTCCTAACACGTGATCTCACACGAACTTAAATCTCTAAAATTGGTTTCTAAATTCCATGTAAAAACTTAGTGGCGACTCATTTCAAAAGGCTAATAAAAAATGTGTTTTATGAAATAAAAACCATTTTCGTGGGACGAATTCCCTCATCCACAAACACTATGAGAGCAGATCTTAAGCTCTAGGACCAACCATATTCCCCAGCCATCTCCATTGAACTTCCTCCTGTATCTTCCTATATACCACTTCAGGCCGCCACAAAACCTGATGCATTCTATGATACATAATAGCCATTAGTATTGCTGCAATAATGCTACTATCATTCCTCCTCATACAACTATACCACTAGCCAAAGAGTCAGGTACAAGGATACTGAAATGGAACCCTGCATTAACCAAATCAAGAACTTTCCTGTTGTAATTACACTGAAAGAAAAGATGTTCACAGTCTTCATCTACTCCTCTGCATAGCTCACAAGACATATCAGTACAAATAATCATCCTAACAAGCCTTTGTTTTGTTAACAGTCTATTATGAGCAAAGATCCACCTTATAAATTGGTGCTTAGGGACCCCTATATTGTTCCAGACACACCCATACCAGTCTACTACATCATTCCTAGTACCCAACTATTTATAACCCTCTGAGATGTTATACTGACCATCTGAGTATAACCAATCATCTATAACATACCCAGGTAAGAGGTTCTCCTTCACCTAACAAATTCTTCTCCAAGCCCAGCTGCTGCCTAGGGGAGCATTGTAGTCATTCCAGCGCTGACCTTTGATGTAGACAGAATGAACCCATTTAACCCATAAAGTGTTTTTACTCTGCATCACCCACCATACATACTTCCCCACTATTGCTTCATTCCACCTCCACAAATCACATATGCCCAGACCCCCTTGCTCCAAAGGCCTACAGATAGCATCCTAAGCCACCAGTGAAGGAGAGTTGGTCACAGCCTCACCTTTCCACAAATAAATTCTATAAACCCTCTCAATTTTTAACATAATGAATGAAAATTCTTGCCCAGTAGTTGTGTAGAGTGCTCAGGATACTTCTAATTAGCACTAACCTTCCAGCATAGGAAAGCCTTGTAGTTCCTAAGGTTCTTATCCTATCAACAATCCTATCAACAAGAATATTCCACTCAAGAACTGATAGTTTCTTAGTAGAGATAGACATCCCCAGATATTGAAAAGGTAAAGTACCTATCTTCATCTTTGTGATAGCAGAATAGTTCTCTAGTATCCCAGGCTCAATACCATTCCCATAAATATTAGATTTCCCCTTATTCATTTGAAGACCAGAAGCATCAGAAAATGTGTTAAAAGCCCTCACCATTATTACCATAGACTTCCAATCTCCTATACAAAACAACATGAGATCATTAGCAAAGCATAAGTGAGTTAAATTCATATTCCTACACAAAGGATGATGTTGAAATCCCTCAATCTCCTTCACCCTATTAAGGATCCTAGACATATAGTCCATACATATTATGAATAATAAGTGGGAAAGGGGATTCCCTTGCCTTAATCCTCTTTGCCCTTGAAAATACCCAAACCATTCCCCATTAAAAGCTAATGAAAATGTAGGGGTGGTCACACATTCCATCACCAGCTGTTAAGTAAAATGGTTAGGGAAATTCAAAGATTCCAACATATCCCTCAAGAACTCCCATTCGAGAGATTCATAGGCCTTCTGAAGATCAATCTTCATGATGACTTTAGGTGAACATAATTTTCTGTTGTACAGTTTGGTGAGGTCCTGGCAAATAAGTATGTTCTTCACTATGTCTCTGCCTTTAATGAATACACTTTGAGTATTGCGAATTATATCAACTAGAACCTCTGTTGCAAAGAATTTTGGTTATGCACTTGTACAGAGTGTTGCAACATGCTATAGGACGGAACTGAGTCATATACTTAGGCATATCAACCTTGGGGATCAAGGTTAGAGTAATATGGTTAATTTGTTTAAGAAGCTTTCCACAACTGAAGAAGTCCTGCACAACTTTAGTAACATCCTCTCTTATTATCTCCCACGTGTCCTTATAGAATTGACTATTATAGCCATCAGGCCCTTGAGATTTGCTGCTAGGGGTTGAAAACATGGTTTGCTTAACTTCATCCACAGAGACAGGCTTGTTAAGAATCCTATGGTGGACATCATTCAGAATAGAGCCCGTCCTAACAGTAGGATGATGGACTACCCTCACCCTCTTTCTGGTCACCAATAGGTTCTTGTAGATACTCTCAAAGGAGTCATTTATCTTTTGAGCCTGGTTAAGAACATTCCCATCCTCATTTTCTATCTGGATAACTTTATTAGCTGATGTCCTTCTTTTAATGGTAGAATGAAAAAAAGGTTGTATTTTCATCACCATCCTTTAACCACCTCACTTTAGCTTTTTGAGCAAGAAAATCATTTTTTGCATCATCCAGCATCCTGAAACTTTTTGAAGCAGCTCTCTCAGCTTCCACCAGTAAAGGATTATGTAGATCATCTCTTAATTCAGTCTGAATATTCTGAAGAGTCATACTCATAATATGTGCATTCTTCTCCACATCATGAAGTAATCTTCTTTAAATATTGTTTCAACCCCTTTAGCCTTCTCACTCGCTGAAACATCTTTGTATCATACACCCTGCAACCCAATGTTTTAAGGATAATATCTTTAAACACCGAAGCTTGATCCCACATATTAAATTATTTAAAGGAAGCTCTCCTACTCCTATCAACCTCCTCTAAATTAATTAGGCAGGGACAGTGATTATACAACCCCTCATGTAGAAAATTAGCATAAGACTCAAAGAACATATAGAGCCACTAATCATTGATGAGGACCCTGTCAATTCTACTGTAAACCCTATTAGATACGTCTTGCTTGATATTCCAAGTCAAAAGAATGATTCAAGAGCTTTCATATCCTCAACTCCACACTATTGAATACATCTCTGAAATTGGAGAACCTCAATATTAGTCACTTCAGTTCCTATCCTTTCATCACCCCTTAACACATTATTAAAGTCTCCACCTATCAGCCAAGGGCCTATTACCTCCTTAGTATACTCAATCAGGCTATCCCACAACCTATGTCTCTCAGCTGGTTTGTTAAACCCATACACATAAGTAAACCAAAACTGCCTAAAAGTGTCCCTTATAGTAATCTTAGCATGTATAGTTTGAGTAGATTCATGTTTGGTATCAACTTCAAAAACCTGAGGATTCCAAAGCAACCAAATTCTACCTCCTTTATGACACTGATGATTAGTGCAAATCGCTCAGTTGTTACAAAGAGCATTACTAACATTCAACCAGTTATTTCTTTTAGCTCTAGTTTCAATTAACCCAAACATCTCTACTTTATTCATATGCATGAACCTTCTAATGTCCATCTGCTTATCTATTTTATTAATACCCCTAAGATTCCAAAACCCTATTTTACCCATTATCAAATTGTTTCCCTTCCTCACTTCTCAACTGATCATTAGACTTCTCAAACTGAATCAAATTCTTTGTCACCATAGCCAAGTATGAGGTACCAAAACGTATATAGGCATATAGGCCAATATAGGCCAATATATGCCTATATACTTTTTTTACCCCCTGGAGTATATAAAGGTATGTGGGTTTCCTGCCTGCTCAGCTTAGAAGCACTTTGAACAGGAGTCACCCTCTTATCCCATATACCCCAACTGTAGAAGTTTTATCCAGGTTTCCCTTAGTTACATATGTCTCTTTCTTCCTTTACACTTATGGCCTTCTCCCCACAGGTTCCTTCTTTCTAAACATTCTAGTTTCATGTCCAATCCCTTTACATTGCTTGCAGGTGATGGGCATCCAAGTCATATTCCACCTTAACAATCCTCTTTATCCCCTATTCATCTAAAAAAGAAATCGAGTCTGGAAAGACCTGATTCACCTTCACTTCAGTCAGCAATCGAACAGCCCAAAAAATTCCTCTTCTTAGTGGCTTCATCCCTTCTAATGACTTTTCCTATCAATCCACCAATCTTATTAAGGCAATTCTTCCCCAAGAATTTCAGGGCAAGTCCTACTAGTTTAACCTAAATCGGTAAGAAATCGAGATCAATTTTAGCAAGGTCAGTCTTAGGCATCCACTCTCTAATCACCAGTGGCTTATTATCAAACATAACAAATCCATTCCATAAAACCCTCTGTTGAATTTCCTTCGACTTAAACCGAACTAAGAATAACCCATTCAACAAAAACGAAACTTTATCCACTTCCTCCTCCTTCCACATACGCTTAATAAACCCAAACAGAACGTTCCATGAAGGGTTTGCTCCAACCACATACCCAAACACAGTATGAAATCTAATCCTTAACATCATCAATAGTAAGTTTAAGGACTTGTGTTTCAATTACCTGATTTGGTCCATGTTTGACTTCCTTCCGTGAATCTTGTTGTGCTGCCTGCAATTCCCCTACCGTATCCTCAGGGACGTAATCTAGCTCTTCATCAAGGTCAATCGGAGCATGGATTTCCTTCGTAAACTCCAGAGCCCTAGCTTTAGTGCCAAAATTCCATGACAGAAATGTTACTGTTCGTATTCTTATTTCCAAATCCAACAATGTCATTATTATTATTATTATTATTATTATTATTATTATTATTATTATTATTATTATTACTATTATTATTATTGTGACTAGGAGAATTAGAATTAGTTTTTTTTATAGGAAAAATTAACGAGAATAATCGATACTATTGGTGGTATTCCAATACTAATCCCAATTTCATTTTAACTCAAAATAAACCAAATCTTTACCCAACTTATATCTGACTAAACTTGGCTAATTTTTAACCTATGATTTCCGGTTAAATAACAAATGGGGCCCATTATTCTTAATTAAACATTCAATCTTCATCTTTCTTTCTCTTGTTCTTCTGTCTTCTTGCATCTTCTGCTTTCTATTCTTCTTCTTTTTTCCTTCGTTATCCTTCATCAAATTACTTTCTTCTTATTTTAGAAAACTAAGTCACCACCATTCCTATCACACACTCACTTCCCCTTTTCTCTTGACTTGCTCCACGCCATCATAGTGGGAGACACGACACCACCATACTCTTTCGTAAACCTTATTTATAAGACTATTACGTGAGTTTTTATCTTCCTCTTCTTTTCTCATGTTCTTCCTTCTTGCTTCTTATGTTTCCATTTGTTTATTTCTTCCTTCTTCTTTCTTCCTTCCTATTTTCCTTAATCAAATTATCTCCTTATGATTTCACAAAACCAAAATACCACCATTCATATCACACCCTCACTTCCCTTTCTCCCATGACTTGCTCTCTATGGAAAAATACCCACCTCTCAAACAATTCCGCCAAATTGATTATGCTTCTAATTGAATATTATCATCACTGCCCAATAATAATTAATTAGTACTCCGTAATCCATGTGTGTAGTGGACAGTAATACCTGCAAATTTCACCTAAACCAATCACCTTCCGAGTTATTTAGTAGGATTATCACACTTTTCTGGGTGATTGCATTTTGTCCTTTGTTGATACCTTTAAGTCAAACACAATTCTCAGCCTCCTTCCTAACAACATCAGGAATAAAATTAATCCACTCAGCAACTCCAGTATAATGCCCTTTGCCCTATTAGTTCCTTCATTACAGATCTCATAGTCAATATCTGCTTTTTTTAGTTTTTAGAAAATAACGGAAGAGAATTAAGCGGCGAGAATTCTGGTGTTGTTCGTGTTGATGACTAAATTTGGCGTTGGTAAAGGTGGTTGAGCCTGGCGGTAAAGCTAGTGGATTGACGTCGGTGGGTGGTGGTGGTTGAGTTTTGTGGTGATGGTGTTAAATTGTTGATGATTGTTAGGCTTATGATTGATGGGTATTAATGATGTATTGGTGTTAAACTGATGATGAAGAGTAATGCTAAAGAGTTGTGTTTTTTTTAAATAAAGAATGACCCGATTAACAGGTAGCCAGTTACCAGAGTCTATTAAGAGAATTAAGTATTAATAGTGCGATTTATTTTGAAATAAAATGAAGTTGGGATTATTTTGAAAAGACCGCCTATAATATGATTTATTCCTGTTAATTATTCTTTTTTTATAGGGTTTTTCTATGGTGTACCCCTACTTTTTTCACATTATACCATGTACCCCTAAACTTAATTAAGTAGTCCTAACCGTGACCTTTACTTGTTAATCTGTCAACTTAACACTAAGCAAATGCTTGCTGAGTTGGCATATTAATGGTAACCTTACTATTGATGACTCATTTCCCTCCACCTTTTTAAAATAATCCCTCCAAAATTTCCCCCCTTTTCTTTCTATTTAATTTCCTCACATCTCTCCTATCTTCACTCTACTCTTCTCTCCTGCCTTCCTCTCTACTTTTCTGCATTTTTCATCCTCTTTCTTTCTAAATTTCTGCCATTATGTCATCGTCCTCTTCATGGATGAGAAATAAACCAATTGAAGTGCTTGAATTTAAAAATCAAGCTTGCAATCGATGCGGAAGGAATGCGGTTCTCAAAGTTTCTGGGTCGATTAGTAATCCAAGGAAGGCCTATTTCAAATGTCAAGAATGTAATTTATTTGTTATGTGGTTATCTGAAGATCATATCATCATAACACCCGGATTCAAGGGGAGAAATATTGATGAAGATGATTGTTTTTCATCTTCATTTGGAATTATTGATGAAATTAGAAGTATGAAGACAGATTTGTATGAATTATCTAGGTGCACTAAGCTTTTTATGAAATTGTATGCTCTCATGTTATTTGTAATTGTGTTAGTTGTTGTTGTGAGGATGTAATTGAGATATTATGGAGCAATAAATGGAAGATTTTAATGGTAACATCATTTGTCTTAAATTTGCAAAGTACATCACAATTCGTCTGTGCTAACAACAATGGATCAACTTAGTTTGCACATATGCTTAAACCAACAGATTAATGAAAAAAAACAGCAACTATGTAAAGTTTGCCTAAAATCAAAATAAAGAGCTACTCATTAATAAAGTTTGATGCTGCTCTTCAAAAAATGCTCCTTTTTCCTCCTAGAGTCAGATAATCAGGTAGTCTTCTTCCTCTTTTTTCCCATAGTGGGTTGTGCTTGACTTGATGTTGTTGCAGTTGCCTCTTCTTGGCTGGCTAGTTCAGTAGGCTGTGAAGTTCTTAGTATATCTCCTTCTAAGTGGCTTAGTGATGGATACATTGAGTTGTAAGAATCTTCTGTCAACACTTTCTTGGATCTACTTTTGCGAATTTTTCCTTGCATTTCATCCCTCTCCTTGGCTGTATAACCTCCCTTGCATGTTTTTGAGTTGTGCCCAAAGCAGTCACATTTCTTACACCTCACAGTAATTGATCTCTTGCCCTTCCTTTTCTCCCCTTGCTCTCTTTTTCTGTTTCTTGATGGTCTTCCAATGGATCTCCTTAGTGTAGGAGGCTCAAGAAAAGGAACATCAAACACTGGCCATTGTTGTGTATCAGGCATAGGGTTAATGTTGGAACCATATGCTTGTATATACCTTCTCACTTAAAACCATTCACTAACAAAGTCAGATGGTTCCTTGTTAGCATCTATTATAGCTCTAATAGCATGTCTACAAGGTATACCACTGATTTGCCACAAACCACAAATACATGTTCTATTGTTTAGAGATACTAGTAGATGAGTCCTTCCCTCTTTAACCTCATATTCACCTGGACCAGAGAACAATGCTTGACAACCTCTTGATTCTTTGGTTAGCACGTTCAGCCTATTCTGAATGTTTGGACATACTCCATTTTCATCCCATGAGTCAGCTATATGTTGTCTTGTGGCATGTCTTACCATAGCAAGTCTTCTAATACCTAATTGACATCCACCAGAAAAATATTGGGATTGCTTATATGGATTATATGCATAAATAACTTCATATTAATTAAAGCAGACTAAATTAAATTAGACTTACCCTCAAGTAAAGTCAAGACTGGATTTGTTCTGTGTACTCCCAAAGTACTGTTGAAACTTTCAACAAAATTGGATGTGTTATCCTCAGCACAAAGTGTGGGATCAAACATGTGTTTAGTCCACATCTCCTTCTCCCCTAAGTCCAGAAACCACTTGCCAGCACCCCTTCCTCCATGTTGTACCACCAATTCAAGAGACTTCTTGAAAGTAAATTCAGAAGTTGCATTAACTACTCTCCAAAAGAGTTTATGCATTAATACTCCAGGGTAATCAGCTTTGAAATTTTTGCACAAATGTCTGGCACAAAATCTTCTATATGCCTCAGGCCAAACAGTATTCAAAGCAGGCTCAACACCCTGTAAAGAAAAGAAAGTCAATTAGAACCTAATTACATTGTTGAACTTGAAAAATATTATCAACATCAAACATGAATACATATACCTTTTGTCTGTAAGAAATGATAGTCCAATTGCTTCTGCCACTGTCTTTGAGAGTGTACTTCAAATGCCAAAAGAAGTTAGACCAGCAGTCCCTGTTCTCAGACTCCACCACAGATACTGCCAAAGGTAAGATCTCATTGTTGCCATCAAGGGCAACTGCTGTAAGTAACACACCTCCATGGTTACCCTTCAAATGTGTTCCATCAACACCAATCAAGCTTCTACAACCAGCTATCACACCCTTAATTTGAGCATCAAAAGCAATAAATATGCTTTTAAATTGTAGAGGGTGTTCTGGACTATTGACATTAACCCAGCTACAAATATCATAGCTCCCTGGATTAGTCTTTTTAACCATTTCACAATAAGCTGGCAACATTTTGTATGACTCATCATGACCACCATTGATCTCTTTCATTGCTAACTCTTTCATCTTATAAACAGTTGAAGTTTTCGTTTTTAAACCATACCTCTCCAAAAGAAGATCTTGGATTGACTTCCCTGATATGTCAGGATTTGCCCTAATATCACCCAATAGTTTTTTAGCTACCCAATCTGAAGTGGCCATAGGGTTGTGATCTCTGACACCAACACATCCATGTCCTTGATTTCTAATATTTTTGATTTCCCAACTTATGCCATCAGGGAGGACACTAGCATGAATCCTCCAATCACAATTTAAGGTTGCACATTCTGCCGTGTACCTTTTTTTATGCCTTCACCACAACAACATAAAACCCCTCTTGTATGCAATACTCTTTTAACACATCCTTAAAGTGATCCTTGTCCATAAACAACATCCATGGTCTGAGTCTTATTGCACCAAATTCCTGTTTGTCATACAACTCACCATTATCCAACAACTTTGAAGAATAGCCCCCCTCATCAATATGTCATTCCATATTTTCATATGGATCATAACCATCATCAATATAATCAAGAGAAGACAATATTAGGTGATCCTCTTCTTCTAGTTCAGTCATATCAGCATCATCATCATCCTTCATGTCATCATCAGATGGCTGAAAACTGTCATCACTTTCAGTTTCAGAGCCCTCATCTCCCAATGACTCACCCTTACCTCTTGATGACAGTCTGCTACTCCTTTTCCTCTTAACAACTAATGAGTTATTTTGTGTCTTAGGAACAAAAATGCCCAACTTCTTAGCTGTAGCCTTGGGCATCTTAAACCTTGACTGACTGACTTGTGTTTGACATGATTTTAGTGTTTCAGTATTTTGAGTTGAATCTGTAGGAAGTTGGTCTAATCTTAGACTTCTCCTAGGAGACAAGGATGAACTGGCAGTTGCAGTTTGAGAGGGAGTTAAAGACCTAGAATTTTGGGTCACTCTAACACTTCTCCTAGGAGACAAAGATGAACTGGCAGTTGCAGTTTGAGAGGGAGTTAAAGACCTAGAATTTTGGGTCACTCTAACACTTCTCCTAGGAGACAATGATGAACCAACAATCTGAGAAGTGATTGGTTCATCTGCAAATGAATTAGAAACAGAATGTTTATGTGGCCTTCTAATTGGCAACTTCTCCTTAAAAACAACAGGCAATACATTATTCCCACTAGCATTTGAATTATCCGTGAATTCATTACCCTTGCAAATAACCTCTTGGCTTGCCCTAAGATTCCTAGCTAAAGTAAGAACAGCTAATGGTGTATCATCACACCCAATCCAAATATCAATCTCTTTTCTTCCTTCTAGCCTACTAAACATTTCCATCAGTGTCTGATCATCCTTTATGTGACAACCCTCGCGAATGCGGAAATAATAAACAAACAAGCATGTGAATTATATTGCGGAAATAGGTAGTTTTAAAAACTTTTATACATGCAAGTTAAATAAAACGAGGAGTCACAAAATATTAAAAACTAAATGCGGAAATACAACAAAGAGACGGGGTCTCTTAAAATGTTAGCAAAGAACAAGTGTTTAGCAAAACTAGCTAATATCGTCTAGAGGTGAAAACTTCCAGGGACAACGCCTGCTAGCTCACACCCGAATCCCAAAATATCATATCCAAAAAGTCATCCAATGCAAGCAACCTGTTCATTCATGAAAAACATGAACGCCACAATCAGTGGGGAGTAACTCCGGGTTCTCCCAGCCATATCACATCAAACGTACATATAAGGAAATACAAAAGTAAAATCATGCATATATGAATATACATGTGAGAAACTATAAGGAGAAATAGGCAATACGATAAATAATGATAAGATCATGTCGAAATCAAATCCG
>JAIUZE010067076.1:0-23641 GCA_022085475.1 Heliosperma pusillum
CCGTAATTTTCATGCACCTAGTAACTGTTTTCATGCATGTAGCAAATTTCGTGCACCTACTGCTCGTTTTCACGCATTTAGAGTAATTTTAGTGTACAAATTAAATTTATGTACATTAAGTACATATTTTTTAATATAATCAATAAATTTTGTACAGTTACTGCAAATATTTTGCTTGAATAAACTAAACTAATGGTAAATGATCCAACAAACTTTCGAAACAAGATTTGGTGGAGATTTAGTGAGGGTTCTCACGGTTCTCATTATGTTAGTGGTTCTCACCGGATCCTGACCCTATATATATATATATATATATATATATAATTGGGATCTGGTGAGAACCACTAAGATAATGAGAACCGTGAGAACTCCGCCTTACGAAATTTATTTTTAAAAAATAAGGACATTTTTAGGTTCGGCGTAGAATTTTATGGCTAGATAACATACATCTTGGTCGAAAAAATATAAGTTACTGATGAAAATTGAAGTGAAATACGATTTATTAATTTTCATGCACCTAGTAGTCAATTTCATGCATCTAACAATTTTCATGCACCTGGTGCTCATTTTAATGCATCTAGCGCCCGTCATTTTCATGCACCTAGTAACTGTTTTCATGCATGTTGCAATTTTCGTGCACCTAGTGCTCGTTTTCACACATTTAGAGTAATTTTAGTGTACAAATTGAATTTATGTACATTAAGTACATAGTTTTTAATATAATCAATAACTTTTTTTTAGTTACTGCAAGTATTTTGCTTGAATAAACAAAACTAATGGTAAATGATCAAACAAAACTTTCGAAACAAGATTTGGTGGAGATTTAGTGAGGGTTCTCACGGTTCTCATTGTGTTAGTATATATATATATATATAGAGAGAGTCTGAATCCGGTGAGGCAGCTAATTATGGCGAGGCAGCCTGCCTCACCAAACTTCTCATTGGACTGATACTATTTCGTTGGGCTGACTCAAGTCATGTTGTTCATTAGGCTGACAAACAATTAGGGGTCATTCCTAATTGGCCCAAACACCATCTATCTTACGTAAACCCCAAACCCAATTTCACAATTTCCACCAAACAGTTTCTCTCTGCTTCTTCATAAGAACAACACCATCAACGTTCTGAATTTCAATCAATTTCTCTCTGCTGCGATTCTACAAAATTGGGCGTCGATATCACCGAAACAACACACAACAACGTGAGTTTATCAAATTCAGAAGAAAATTTCAATTTATTTTCAGGTAATTTTAAAATTTTATCAAAATTGAGCATATTCATAAATACCGTTGATTAATTTATGATATAAGTCTCGATTTTCATCAAAAATGAATTATCAACCTCCTGATTTCTTATTAATTACAATGTTGTTTTTGACGTTTTGCAGCTCTGATTGTTATGGGGATTGTAGATATCACAATACTTGATGATAATAGTTCTATTGAAACAGGTATGTCTCAATTTTGCCGCTTTGATTTTGATTTTGTGAATCTAAAACTTGGTTGGTTGAATCTTAAAGACGACATTGTAATATTCTAGGTTTTTGTTAATGTGAAATAGAGACTTGATGTTGGTGTTTATGATTCATGTGTAATAAAGACTTGGTTTTGTGATTATTATAATAGTCGCTCCGTCACGGCGAAAAGTTAGTTATATAATGCATTGTATATATATTTGTTTCTTTGTGAATCTAGAACCTGTTTTTGTAAAACTTAAACACGATTTTGCGAACTTGATAATCATCGTTCCGTCATGTTGAGAATTTAATTATATGATGCATATATAGTTGTTTAGTTGTGAATCTAGGACATGATTTTGTGAAACTTAGACATGACTTTGTGAAACTTATAATTTTTCCTATGTTAGCAGTAATATGTTTTTTTGTTTTTTATGTTTGAGTTGTTGTTAACCCGTGACATGATTTTTGAATATTTATTACCATCGTTGTGAGTTCTAGACAGTATTTTTCCAAAGGAGTATCTAATTAAAGGTTTGTTTCTTTACACAGGAAGATACACCAGAAGAGGAAGAAGCGGAATAAAGAGTGAAGAAGCGGAATAGAGAGTGATGTATTCCCAAGATGATGAGGATTGAATAAACACAAGTTTTAGCTACTTTTCTTTTATGTTTGATTTATTTTGGTTTTCAACTCAAGCATTTAGGAATATGTTTTTGGTTAGCATTTGATGATTTTGTAGTATTTAATGATTTTGTGAATCCTAGACCATATTTTGTGAAAGATAGACATCAATTTGTGAAATCGTTTATTAAAAGTTTATTATTTCAGATTTTGTGAATCTTAGACGTAATTGTGTGAAACCTAAGTTTGATTTTATGAAACGTTTGTGATTTTGTGAAACTAAGACATTAGTGGGTGAAATCGTTTTACTTTAAAGGTTACTATTTCATATTTTGCGAATACAATATGTAATTGTGTTATGATTCCTTTTACGTGTGAAATTTCTTACACGTAAATTAGATTCAAAACATGAAATTCAAAGATTCATAAACGTTAGCTATAGGATTCACAAACAACTGCCCTACTTTAACAAAGTAAAATTCTATTTGCACAAGAGTTTCACATATTGAGATCTTAGTTTCACAAATGACTGCCCTACTTTAACCACTAGGATTAGCCGTAGGATTCATCACATAGATTAGTTGTAGGATTCACAAACTAAAAGCCCAAGTTTCACAAGGCCAAATCCTATTTTTAAAAACTAAGTTAATAGATTCACAATTCAAAAGTGTGAGATTCACAAACTGAGGCCCTAGATTCACAAAAGTGCAAGTTGAGTTGCTTGTCTACTAAATAATTACCTACTTTTCTAAATCGTTTCTCTTATACAAACTGTTGTGGAATAATACTTATACAAACTGTTGGAAACGAATGTCTACTAAATTGTGGATTTACAACTAAGGATTAACACCGTCTGAATTGTCTTGATCCCACAGTCTTGATCCCTTGAACCCACCGTCTTGATCCCTTGATCCCACCAACACAACACAAAAACTTTAGGAAAAAACCTATACCAACAAAAACAAGCAAGGATATACAAGTAGTTAAAAAAATATATACCAAAGTTATATATAAAAGGAAATGACATCAGTTTTAAGACAAGAAATTTTTCAAAATATATATGTTTATGGTGAGGAAAAAAACAAGTTGAATTCCTATTTTCATAGGAGTTTCACAAACTAAGATCCTAGATTCACAAACCTTCATTGTAGGATTCACAAATCTTAGCTGTAGGATTCACAAATTGATGTCTTACTTTAACAAAGAAAATTCCTATTTTCCAAGTAGTTTCACAAACTTGGGTCTAAAGTTCACAACACAAAAAGCCAAGGTTCACAAACCTTAGATGTAGGATTCACAAACAGATGCCCTACTTTAACAAAGAAAATTCTTATTTTCAAGGAATTTTTACAAACTTGAGTCCTACATTCACAACACAACAAGCCAAGTTTCACCAAAACTAACGGCTAACCCGAGTGAAGAACAATTGCCAATTGCTCTGTGCACCCGCCATTATCAACTTGCTATCAATACGAAACAGATTTGCGCTTATCGCTTAACTTCGGAAAAAGTATTGGCCTGTTAATCGCTTAATTTTGTGCAAAACAAACCTAGAATAACGAAAGTGAACTATTTAATGACGAAAAATCAAGTAGATTAAGCTTAGAAGGATAAAAGTGATAATAATCAGAAAAGAGGGAAAACCATATAGAAGTAGGATTTCAAGTTGAATATGCATAATTAACGAAATCACCATAGTAACTACATAAAATCGAAAAGAGTACTTACAATAATATGTTAGAACGCGATGTCAGATCCGAGAATGCAAAAACGAAGGAGAAGTAAAGAAATCCGAAATTGAAGGTGACGACTACGACGACATAGAAGCAACAAACAATTGAGCTGAATATACGCACAAAATTTTCAATAAGTGAACTAGAATGAGTAAATTTTCAAATTAATGACAATAGAAATAAAAAACGGATCAATTAGAAAATTAACAAAGAATTTGGGAAAGAAATTTGTAAAGAGGAAAGCTATAAAATATTATGAAAATCGTTCATAATTACCAAAATTAGCATAAAATCGTTGAAGATGTTCATAGGAAATGGAGAACGGAGTCGTTGAAGGCGATAATGAACAAATGGCGAAGAAAATGGCTACAAATATGTGAAATGCAGAAGATGAAGACTTCAGAGAAAGAGGAAATAGAATATGGTGCAACGTGGAAAGAGACTAGGGTAAATGAGCATTGATAGTGTTGAATTCATGTTTTAAGTATTGCAACGTGGCACAATCTGGTGCCTTAATTTCTTTTTAATTGGACGGTGGAGATGGGTCCAGCTGCCTCATCATAAGGAGGGTGCCTCACATGATTCAATTCCTATATATATATATATATATATATATATATATAGAGAGAGAGAGAGAAAGGTTCAAATGAGTCCTTCATATCTTTTGAGTCCCTAAGTCCTCTTATGAGCCCTTAGATCTTTCAAGTTGGGTGGTTGAGATTAAAAGCAAAAAGTAACCAATACACTAATTCCTTACTTACACACTAATTAATTATGTTTCTCTCTCTAGCTTAAAGTTGATCACATTTTAACATTTTTAGGGTTTAACTTTTGTTTTCAAGGGTAACTTTTGTTTTTTTACGAGTGTGCAGTTTCACAAGTGTAACTTTGATCTTTTACGAGTGTAACTTTAATCCAAAAAAGTGTAATTTATACTAAAAATTGATTTTACGACAAGATTTTGACATTTTACGTATTTTCATACTGTAACTTTAGCCTTTTACAAGTGTAACTTTAATTCAAAAAAGTGTAACCTTATACTAAAAATTGATTTTACGACAAGATTTTGACATTTTACGTATTTTCAGAGTGTAACTTTAGTCTTTTACAAGTGTAACTTTAATTCAAAAAAGTGTTACCTTATACTAAAAATTGATTTTACGACAAGATTTTGACTTTTTACGTATTTCCAGAGTGTAACTTTAGCATTTTACAAGTGTAACTTTAATTCAAAACAGTGTAACCTTTTACTAAAAATTGATTTTACGACAAGATTTTGACATTTTACGTATTTTCAGAGTGTAACTTTAGCATTTTACAAGTGTAACTTTAATTCAAAAAAGTGTAACCTTATACTAAATATTGATTTTACGACAAAATTTTGACATTTTACGTATTTTAAGAGTGTAACTTTAGTCTTTTACAAGTGTAACTTTAATTCAAAAAAGTGTAACCTTATATTAAAAAGTGATTTTGAGACAAGTTCTTGACATTTTACGTAATTTTATAGTGTAACTTTATTCTTTTACAAGTATAACTTTACTCCAAAATAGTGTAATTTTATACTAAAAAATAATTTTAAGACAAGTTGTCGACATTTTAGGTTTTTCTAGAATGTAACTTTGATCTTTTACGAGTGTAACTTTAATTCAAAATAGTGTAGTTTTATACTAAAAAATACTTTTAAGACAAGTTGTCGACATTTTACGTTTTTCTAGAATGTAACTTTGATCTTTTACGAGTGTAACTATAATTCAAAATAGTGTAATTTTATACTAAAAAATACTTTTAGGACAAACTTTTGACATTTTACGTATTTTTAGAGGGTAACTTTTACCTTTTTAGAAGGGTATCTTTTATCCAAAATAGTTTAATTTTATTTTTACAAAGAATTTTATGTCATTTTAAGACAAGTTCATGACATTTTCTACATTTTTTTAGTGTAACTTTAGTGTTTTATAAGTGTAACTTTAATGTAATTTTATTTTCCCAAGTAATTTTATGTCATCTTATTTTAAAATTTTGAAATTTTAACTATTTTATTGTGTAACTCTAGTCTTTTCAGAAAGTAACTTTAGTATTTTGAGAGTGTAACTTTAGTCATATACAGTGTAACTTTTACCCATTGATAGTGTATATTTAGTCCACTTAGAGTATAACTTTAGTCCACTTTGAATGTAAGTTCAATCAATTGAGAGTGTAACTTCAATCCATCAACAAAGTAACAATAAATCTAAAAGTAACAATAAATCTGAAATCTAAAAGTGGAGGAAAAAAAAAGTAACAATTGAATGTAACTTTTTAGTAAATCTAAAAGTGGAGGAAAAAAAAAGTAACAATAAATCTAAAATTTATTTTGAGAGTGTAACTTTAGTTCGTTGAATGTGTAACTTTAGTTCGTAGAATGTGTAACTTTAGTCTACTAAAAACCTCTGTCGTCGTCACTCATAACACCAAACAAATCAGAAATCTATTTTTATTTAGTAGATCTAAAATTGGAGAAAATTAAAAAAAAATAAAGGAAAAAATAATAGTTCTTTTTTAAATTAATAGTTCTTTTTAGCAGATAAAAAGTGGAGGAAAAAATAATAATAATAATGATAATACTAATTTCGAAAAAAATAGATCTAAAAATAATAAAATTAAAAGTAATACGAAATCTACCAACTAACCCCTAAATATATAAAAAAAAAAAAAGAATGATAATAGAGGATGGTGGCACATCTGGAAAAAGAAATAAAAAAGAGAGAGAGACGGAGGGAGGGAGATGGAGGAAGCAGGTGCGGTATCAGTGCTGGGCAGGCGGTGCGTGGCAGGAAAGAGGACGTCAAGGCGGCTGTAGGGTCGTGGCGTGGCGGAGTCATGGCGGCAGGTGATGGTGTCGGCGACGGAATAAGTGGAGCACAAAGTAGATATCATTTTTTTTTCAGATCTACTTTTCTTTTGTGTTTGTTTGATTTAGCGGTGGTTGTTGGTGGTGAAGAGCACGGTGGAAGGTTTTTAGGTGGTGGTGGTTGTTAGTGGTTGCGGTCGTGGTGGCCGTTTGGTGGTGGTGGTGGTGGTGCCGGTTTTGTGGTGGCAGTTTGGTAAGCAGTGGTGGTGGGGTGTCGTGGGGGTGGAAGGTGGTGGTGGGCCGTGAGGAAGAAGAGATAAGGTGAAAGGAGCAAGTGGTGGTGGGAGACGGGGGCTGGGGCGGCAGCACGGAAGAAGGGAGGAGGTAGAGGAGGGTGGTGGTGGGTCGTGGGGGTAGAGGGTTTTGTTTAGATCTAGGTTTTTTTTTTTGGATTTGGTGGGTGTGTTTGAATTTAGAGAGAAGGAGGAGAGTGTTTTTAGAGAGAAGGTGGAGTTTGTATGATGAATGAATTGTGGGTGGATTGTGTTAGGGGAATGGATGTATTAGTTGTTTAATTAGTATGGATGAGAGAGAAGGGGGGTTAAACACTTGTTAATGATAATTTTCTTCTTTTAATCTAAGCCATCCATCTCCAAGATCCAAGGGCCTCTAAGAGGACTCATGGACTCAAGCTTTTGGGGTGGACTCATTTGATCCCTATTCTATATAATATTATATATATATATATATATATATATATATATATATATATATATATATAGAACAAGGATCAAATGAGTCCACCCTTTTTCCTTGAGTCCATGAGTCCTTTTTTAGGCCTTTGGATCTTGGAAATCAATGGCTGAGATTAAAACACGAAAATGGTCATTAACAAGGTGTTTAACCTCACTGTCTCTCATACTCACTAATTGACAACTAATATCCATCCCTCTAAACCACATCTCACACAATTCATTCATTCAAACCCCTTCCCTCTTCTCTCTAAAACTCACTCTTCCTTCTCTCTACAACTCTCTCCTCTCTTCTCTTTAAACTCCCTCACTACCTCTCTTCTTTTTCTCTGGCGGCCACCGCCAACTACCAACGGCCTCCCACCTTTGGGACCGCCGGCTACCACAAAGATGAAAAAAAAAACAAATCTGAAGAACAAAACCCACAAAAAAAAATCTGAAAAATCGAAAAAAAAACCACCATTGCCACCACCCCGACGCCACCACTCCTCTGGCTTCTCTCACGACCCACCCACCACCCTCCTTCCCTGCATCTGCCTCCTCTCATCTCCGGCAACACGCCGCCGGCCGTCCTCCACCCTTACTCTCCTCTTCGCTCTCCGGCCTCTCCACCTCCTTCACCGCCTTCCTCCTCCTCAGACGCTGCCTTACCACCTCATTTTCTTCTTTTTTTGTTTTTGTTTTTGTTTAGATCTTGGTTTGGCTTCTTTTTCTTTTTTCAAATCTGACAAAAGTGGGGTTGTGTTGTCTAGTGTGGAGGACGGCGGTGGTTTTGGTGGTGGTGGAGGTCGAATGCTTTCCCTTTCTTTCTTTTTTTGCTTTTTTTTTCCAGATCTAAATACTCCACCTTCACTTCTCTCTCTCTGCCGTAGTGTGGGGACCTCACCACCACCGACAACCCGTCCTCCACCTGCTTCAACCGCACGCCAGTGCTCACCACCCACGCGCCTCGACCACCTGCCGCCGCCAGTCCCCCACCCGACACTACACCCCTTTCTCTTTGTTATTTTCCAGATCTGAACAATGTTTTGGTTTTTTTTGTTGTTGATTGTTGTGTTCGGTGGGTGAGGATAGTGGTGGTTGTTTAATGGTTTTGGATGGTGGTGAATGCGTTTGTCGTGTGGTGTGGTGGTGGTGGTCAAATGGTGGTCCGGTCATGTTTTTTGTGTTTTTTTATTTATGGTGGTCTATTTTAAGATTTATTGTTACATTTTTTTTTCAAATTTCGTGTTATTGTGGTGGTTGTTTATTGTGTTTTCTTATTTTTTTAAAAAAAATTCCAGATCTGTTTATTGTGTTATTGTTTAAAAATTTTCCAGATCTGTTGTCTATTGAAGTAACACAAATCTTCTATTTAAGCTACATACTTTCTTTATTAAAGTCACATATATTGTTTATAAAAGTAACACAAAATAGCATTAAAAGTTACACCTTTTTTTTTGTTTGTGTTCTTACATTTTTGTATAAAAAATGACTTTAAAGTAACACATTTTTTGTTTTAATTTTATAAAGTAGATTTTTGAAAAAATCATTGTATTATCACAATTTTTTTTAATGACAAAAAAGTTGTGGTTATTATTGGTTTTTATTTGGTATTATTGTTGACGGCGACGGAGGTCCCTAATGGACTGGAGTTACACCCTTAAAAGACTAAAGTTACGCTCTCAATGGACCAAAGTTACACTCTCAATGGGCCAAAGTTACAGTATTAATGACTAAAGTTCAAATCGTGAAAGAGTTAATTAACACTATAAATTACTAAAGTTATACTCTCAATATAGTAAAGTTACATTATGAAAAGGTTAGAATTACACCTTAAATTAGTTAAATTTAAATTTTCAAAATAAGATGCCATAAAATTACTTGTTAAAATAAAATAACATTACTAAGGATTAAAGTTACACTTGTAAAAAGTTAAAGTCACATTCTAAAAATACGAAAATGTCACTAACTTGTCTTAAAATGACAAAAAATTATTTGTGAAAATAAAATTACATTATTAAAGATTAAAGTTATACTTTTAAAAGGCTAAAATTACACTATGAAAATAAGTAAAATAACAAAAACTTGTCACAAAATCAATTTTTAATAGGAAATTACATTATTTTAGATTAAAGTTACACTCGTAAAAGGTTAAAGTTACACTCTAAAAATACGTAAAATGTCAAAAACTTGTCTTAAATACACTTTTTAGTACAAAGTTAGACTATTTTGGATTAAAGTTACACTTGCTAAGAGCTAAAGTTACACTCTAAAAATACGTAAAATGTCAAAAACTTGTCTTAAAATCACTATTTAGTATAAAGTTACACTATTTTAAATTAAAGTTACACTTGTATAGGGCTAAAGTTACACTCTAAAAATACGTAAAATGTCAAAAACTTGTCTTAAAATTACTTTTTAATATAAAGTTAGACTATTTTGAATTAAAGTTACAGTTGTATAGGGCTAAAGTTACACTCTAAGAACACGTAAAATGTAAAAAACATGTCTTAAAATCGTTTTTTAGTATAATGTTACATTATTTTGGATTAAAGTTACACTCGTAAAAGACTAAAGTTACACTAAAAAAATACGTAAAATGTCAAAACCGCGTCTTAAAATCAATTTTTAGTATAAAGTTACACTTTTTTGATTTAAAGTTACACTCGTAAAAGATCAAAGTTACACTTGTGAAACTGCACACTAGTTAAAAAACAAAAGTTACCCTTGAAAAAAAAGTTAAACCCTAAAAATGCTAAAATGTCATCAACTTTAAGCTAGAGAGAGAAAGAAGATTAATTAGTGTATAAGTAATGGATTAGTGTAATGGTTACTTTTTGCTTCCAATCTCAACCACCCACATTGAAAGATCTAAGGGCTCATAAGAGGACTTAGAGACTCAAAAGATATGATGGACTCATTTGAACCTTTCTCTCTCTCTCTCTCTCTCTCTCTCTCTATATATATATATATATATATATATATATATATATATATATATATATATATATAGATATATATATATATATATATATATAGAATTAGGATCATGTGCGAACCGAATGTTCAATGCGAACTGTACGAACTCTTATATAGGACTAAGATTTCTTTCAACCCAATAACCAACCAAAAGCCCAAACCCATCGTAACTTTAATAACCTCAAACTGTCTTTCTATCATCTCCAATTTCCCAATCCACTAACACATGGCATTCGACAAACCAGACGCCGACGCTATTTCCGTCGACCCAGCTGTCGGCGTCGCCAACCTGCGATCTACACACCACATCTCCGACCTTCTCTTTCTTCATCGCCGGTTCGACATCGCCTCATCGCGTCACCTTATGGCTGTCACACGAGCACAACCACCATCCAGCGTTCTCCTTTCGTCCACCTTGTGGCCATCATCACTCGACCTTACCTATTTAATATATTGGTGTGGGTCGGGATCGAGTTGTGCCGGTGAAAGGAAGGGAGAGAGATGTGGTGCGTGGTGCGATACTGGTAGGCGGAAACGACATGAGTCTGATGTGGGGTTTAAAAGATTGTTGTGGCGAGGACGGCGAATAGAGTGGTCGTGGGGGCAATGTTGGTGTGGTGGTCTTGGGAACCGGCAGCCTGTTTTAAAGAAGCATGTGAGTGCTTAGTTTGTGCAATGTTTGAACTACTTAAAATTGTCGATTATTGTAACTCTTAATTGATGCATTCGATTTAAATGTAGTCGAATTTCTATTGTACCAAGGTCAGATTTTAAGAAATTATTGAGGTTTCGATAATTGTCATTAACTGCTTAAGATAATGAGTAAAGTCAGGCAATTCTATTACGGAGCTAAAGCTTTGTTGGGTGTTGAGTTCTCGTTGTAGTCAAGTTCCGAACTAATGTGTACTGATGTACTAGTGTTTTGTTTACTGCAGGATTAACTTGATACATTAAAGAGTTAAATTTTCATCAGAAGGAGGCTACCGATACTTGTCCATTATATCATTAATGGTTATTGATGCATTCGATTTACAAGAAAACACCATTGGTGTTTTTTCACACAATTGATATTATAGATAGATTTTGATGTAGCAGAATTTCTTTTGTATCAGAGGTCGGATTTTAGAAGTTGCTGAAGTTTTGATAGCTTTAATTAACTGTCAGGGAGGGGTATTTATATGTGAGTTCAGTTGGAATGTGATGACAAAGTCTAGCTAATGACTGACTTTAAGTATCTAGCATGGAATTCTTCTTGTTTATCAGGTAAATGTAAGAATAGTAGTAAGGACTCATAATGGAAGCATACATGTTTCAGTTTCTCTGAAATTTGCTGTGTTTGCTGCAGGAAGCTTCATCATTGGTTCAGTTTTACTACACGTCTAAGGATTGTAAACCGAACTGTTGCAATTTCACTGTAACATAATGAATACTCCATTCAATTTGAGTGTAATTTTCTCAGCTTTTTTATACGCGGCATTAATTTTTCTGATTTCGATTCTCCTATTGACATTGTATAAAATTGGGACTTTGGTATCAGACGATTCTAAATAAAAGACTAGATTATATGGCTAAGAGGTTGTTCTCTACATAGGACTAGACATGTCAATTAAGAACTTGAATATGACCCACTACTCAAAAGAAGTTGATCCGACTCAATACGCACCAAATTTTGCTATCCCCGAATTGACTATCATTCCTAACTAACTAGATAATAACACACGACTAACCTGAATGCTATCTAACCCAAATTAATCAAACTAGACTGATGCATATGCCCATTCTACTTATATTGTGATGGTATATTTTTGTTTTTAATGAATGTGGTCATACACCCACATGATTCTACCATGATTTAAATGCTAGATACATACCTTTAACATGCTAGATACACTCTTTTAAGTTACTAGATACATACCTTTGGCGAGCTAGATACATTCCTGTAAGTTGTACGAAGTAGATACGAACCTTTAGCTATCTATAAATTGCTAAATACATATCTTTAGCTAGTAATATACAATTCTTTTAGTGGCTAGATACACATTCGATACCTCTAGCTAGATACACTACTCGAAGTTGCTAGATACATATATTTAGCTAGCTAGATACACTCCTTTAAATTGATAGATACATATCTTTACCTAGTTAGATACATTTCTTTAAGTTTCTATATACATATCTTCAGCTAGCTAGATACACTTCTTTAAATTGCTAGATACATATCTTTAGCTAGCTAGATAAATTTCCTTAAATTGCTAGATACATATCTTTAGTTAGCTAGATACATTTCTTTAAATTGCTAGATACATATCTTTAGCTAGCTAGATACACTCCTTTAAATTGATATATACATATCTTCAGCTAGCTAGACACACTCCTTTATATTGATATATACATATCTTCAGCTAGCTAGACACACTCCTTTAAATTGATATATACATATCTTCAGCTAGCTAGATACACTTCTTTAAATTGCTAGATACATACCACTAGCTAGTTAGATACACTCCTTTAAATTGCTAGATACATATCTTCAGCTAGCTAGATACACTTCTTTAAATTGCTAGATACATACCACTAGCTAGCTAGATACACTCCTTTAAATTGTTAGATACATATCTTTAGCTAGCTAGATAAATTCCTTTAAATTGATAGATACATATCTTTAGCTATCTAGATACACTCCTTTAAATTGCTAGATACATATCTTTAGTTAGCTAGATATACTCTTTTATCTTGCCAGATACACTCCTTCACTTTGATAGACACACATCTTTAGCTAACTAAATACTCTTCTTTTATCTTACTAAATACAAATCTATGACAAGTTAGATACACTACTCAACCTAATTAGATGCACATATATGGGAAGTAGATACACTTCGTTTGATTGTTTTATACAAATGATGTTTTTTATTAACAAATGACTTAAAATAAGTGAATCTCACGTTATTCTTGTCTTTTTAACCAAGTATTTTCTTAGGATGATTTTACATGATGGAATTTATTAATGACCAGCCAAGTTTAGAAACGTCTACGTCGTGGCTCGAGCTATTTAATTTTACTGCATCTCAGGCAAACCCGAATCGATCTCACCTCGACACATCTGAACCCAAAACAGCAATCACCTCGACCTAGGTTGCACGACAACCACTACCATCAACCCAGTTCAGTCTTATACTCCGATATCGATTAAATCGACATGTTCTCTTTGCCAACCATTGACCCGACTCCGCGCGCACCAACACTTGCCTCGACTAGCCATTAAAAAACACAAATATGTTTATCAATCAGCCACCAATTTTCAGAAGTCCAAGGCGCCAGGTTTGTCGACACCAACACCATCAACTAAGCACTATCCCTGCTCCGTCTTGAAATCGAACCCCCATATCCTTCAAGCTTCGTGCACCATCGCTCTGACTAGCCTCTCATCTCCGAGTCCATCAGTCACTCATATGTCGTCCGCTCAATCGATAGACCGTCATCTCATCTCCAGTGCTCTCCTCCGTTAAATCTCTTGCCAATAATATATGGAATTAAATGGTGGTGGAAAGGCAATAAAAAATAGAGGTTGTGGTGACCGAAGATACGCACTAAAGAATGAGATGCGCCGACACTAGTCGCCGGTTGGTACGCCGACGTCGTAGAATCTCTCCGGTGGCAGCGGCCGTTAGTGAGGAAGTGTAATGAGAGAAGAGAGTGGAGGGAGTTTAGGTGGGTAGGGTACATAATAAAGAGGGATTAAGTTTGTGGGCTTTGTAATTGTGGCTGTGAAGGTTGCCCGAGATTGAGTAACACTGTATATGAGCCTCAGTTCGTAAGTTTGTATTGAACTTTAGTTTGCACCAGATCCCGCCTATATATATATATATATATATATATAGAATTAGGTTCTTGTGAGTCTAGTCTCTTATGGTGAGTTGGTACTCATAAATATGAACCATAGGATTAGATGTAAATTAATGGCCTGGATCTATTTCCCCGCGCTATTCTATCCCCAGTATTCTTATTTTGTTTATTTCTCCTCTCGGCTCTCACCCAAATCTCTCTGATACATCTCAAACCAAAGAACAAAACTTTGAAAAATCACAAAAAATTAAAGAAAAAAATGGCCAGATTTTAATCTCACTTTCCACTTTCAACTTATCTTTCCTCTCGAACACTCAATATCTTTCTCCTCTTATCTAGCAAAATCGTTGTGTCACGCTTCAGATGAACAAACACACTCGAATTTGGTGATAAAGAAACGTTGCCTGATAAAAAAAACGTGTTCAAAGTTCAATTTTGATCTCAAAGGTTTGTATAGCTACATGAATTCTAGCTCGATTTGGTTATTAGGGTATGGTTATGGTATGATTAAGGAAGCTATTCCATTTTCCCCCAATTGTAGCAATTGATTACGGAATACTATTTTTGTGGGATTTTGATGTCTAATCCTTTGATTGAGTTATAATTGTTATGATCGAAGCTAATTAGCTATTTCATTAATGTACACTACTTTTGAAGCTATTTTTTTTATAAACTGAGAAATATTAATTGTCTGATATCAATCCTTATGTAATGTTCAAGTAATTTTTGTTGAGCAATTGAATTATTTGGGTAAAGACAATTTACATATATTTGACAATTGTAAGTTAAGTCTATGTATGTTTGACTATTAGCAACATCGTCGTCGATTGCTAGCCGAGCATTAGCTAGTTATAACGTTGATCACATAATTTGCATCATCCTTGCGATTTATTAATGTTGTGTATTGATGAGTAATGGATCTTATGGTGACATTAGACGTTTGACTGGGTTATTGGTAATTATGTGTAATCATCATGTTAATAGTGTTTCAGAATGATTGGTAAACTAACTTACTTAATTGCGTTGTTGTTGGTACTTTGACTGAATTACATGTTGGTGTTTTGAGTGGCTTGGTTAGTTTGGGTTATTTTTTAAAATCGCAAGTTAACGATAGTTTTTCAGAAATGTGATAAAGTAATTTGGTTTATTAAGTTATTATTGGTAGTTTGATAAATATTCATTTTATTGTGACAGTAGTTACTAACTAGTAGTGGAATATTAATTTTTTACTGATATATTACTGGGATATGCTTGTAACAGAAAAGAGACGAAAGCTGCTGCTTTGGATGTCAAGAAACTGGTATGAAGGACTGAAGGTGGCGATTAAGCACTTTGGTCCATCAATAACCCAAAAAAAAGCAGCCCTTATTGCAAATGTAAGGGAACATTAGAGATATCAATGCATAACGTAAATATCGAGGAAGAGATGAGGAGGTGACAAGCCCATGCCTAGCAATAAGCTTACGATGAAGACGATGGGCCACATATATGGATGTTCATTGATCCGAGACAAACCAGACTGAACCTGAAAAACCTGTGTTAGCTTAGTGTTATTGTAGTGTTATTCTAGTGTTACTCTAGTGTTAATGTAGTGTTATAGTAGTATTACTTTAGTGTTAATATAGTGTTATTCAACTGCAAAGTTTCTCAATCGTATTGGCTTAGTGTTATTGTGGTGTCACTGTAGTTTTATTACTATGTTATTGTAGTGTTATTATGGTGTTATTATAGTGTTATTGTAGCAATTTAGAGTAATTTAATACAGAGTAACAAGTGAGTAAGAATTGGACAACGGTAACATTAGAGTAACGCTCGAATAACACGTGGAGTAACAATGGAGAAACAATGGGAGAGTAACAATAAAATAACACAAGATAACAATAAATTAACAAAGGAATAACACAAGGTAACAATGAGATAACACGGAGTAATAATGAAGTAACAATGGAATAACACGAAGTAACAATGCGATAATAACATTGAAGTAAAAATTGAATTACACATGAAGTAACAAAGGAGAAACAATGGATTAACACTTCCAAAGTTTCTCAACTGTGTCAACCTAGTGTTATTCTAGTATTAATGTAGTGTTATTCTAGTGTTAATGTAGTGTTATTGTAGTGTTACTATAATGTTATTGTGGTGTCCCTTTAGTGTTATTGTCGGATTAGTTTCTTGTGCTACTCTTGCGTTATTCTTGTGTTACTGTGTTAATTTATGTTACTATTGTGTTATTCTTTTGTTAATAGAGTATTATTGTAGTGTTACTGTAGTGTTATTTTGGTGTTACTGTAGTGTTATTGTGGTGTTACTGTAGTGTTATTGTGGTGTTACTGTAGTGTTATTGTTAGATAAGTTTCTTGTGTTGCTCTCGACTTATTCTTGTGTTACCGTGTTATTGTGTTGTTACTGTAGTGTTACTGTAGTGTTATTGTAGTGTTATTGTAGTGTTACTGTGGTGTTATTGTAGTGTTACTGTAGTGTTATTGTAGTGTTATTTTGGTGTTATTTTGGTGTTACTGTAGTGTTATTGTGGTGTTACTGTAGTGTTATTGTGGTGTTACTGTAGTGTTATTGTGGTGTTACTGTAGTGTTATTGTTAGATAAGTTTCTTGTGTTGCTCTCGACTTATTCTTGTGTTACCGTGTTATTGTGTTGTTACTGTAGTGTTATTGTGGTGTTACTGTAGTGTTATTGTGGTGGTGTTAATGTAGTGTTATTGTCGAATTAGTAAACTGTGTTACTCTTGTGTAATTATGTGTTATTCTGGTATTATTCCATTATATTTTTCAAAACTTAGTTTTTTCTGTCATTTTAAATAACTCTTATGTTATTCAAATGTGATGTGTTAAAGGTATGATAGTAGCAACTAGCTTACCATTGGACTTACTCTTATTTACTCATTTTAGTAGTAAATACTCCCTTTATTTTTTTATTGGTGTTTTCACTTCTTTATTGTATATGAGAAGTATTTTATTAGTTTGGATGAAGAGAAGTAGTCAAGAAGACACATCATGATTATTAACCGTTTTCAAACAAGCCAAGATTCAATACATTCAATCACAGTTACCGAGTTCAGGAAACAACAAAATCACACGAGGCACCAATCAAGTAATGATCAAATTAAATAAATTCCAAAAAGGATGACGCAACCACAAATTAAAGCCTACATACACACAATTAGGCAATTACCAGCCCATGCTTGCTCGTTTGGCATACAACTACAATAAAGAACACAAAATTGAAGCCGAGCTAATGCTTCATTAGCTTCTATATTATTGCCAGAGTAACCCCACTCGCATTGTATATACAGCCCGAAACCCAACAAGAAGCAACCTCACTCGCATCATTGAGCCTACATAGTACTAGACTCGAGATTACAACTCCTCTTTCGCGCACAAACAGCCATAGTTGTGCTCCTCGTCGCGAACTTAAAATCCGCCATGGCTTTGTTAGCCACCAATTACGCCACCAAGGTAGCAGCCCAGATGCGAGCTGAAATATGAATACGAATTATAATTAATATTGGAATTGTTTTTGTGTCGACAGATTTAGAAGAACGGTTGTTTGATTTGATGCCTAAGTCGAATCAAAATTGTTATAATTGGAATTTATATTGATTTGATTTGATAATTAACAAATGAGAATGTTATTGTTAAAGAAATTGGAAAGTACATGTAGAATGAAACAGTTTAATTTGGGGATAGAAAGAGAGAGAGAGGAGGGGATTGAAAAGAGCGTGTTTAATGGGTTTGTTGGCTTCAGGAGTTTTGGTCTTGTGCTTGTATTTCATACACATGATATATGAGCCGTTGATTTCCCTGGATCTAATGGTCCAGATTTATAATTACCAACTCACCGTAAGAACCAAACTCACGAGATCCCGCCTCTATATATATATATATAATTGGGATTACATGAGTCCACTCTATCTTTCTGAGTCCATGAGTCCTAATCAAGGCCGTCAGATGAAAGAGATCTAACGATCATAATCTCGCGCGTGTTATTCAGGGTATTATTGTCATTGGAAAACTTCATATATAAGGCCTATTCCTGATCTTTGCTTTCATTTTAGCCATAAAATATTTTCCAACCTTCATTTTTTATTCTCTCTCTCCAAGTCATTCTGGTTATTTTCACAGTTTAAACATATTCTCTCTCATCAACAATTCATTTTCACAATCTTTGATGATGACGCCTACTCTTTCGATGCTTTAGTATTCTTATCAAGTTTCTTTGCCTTGTATTTGTATATTAAGCCTTCATTTGCAGGTATTTTTATTATATTTAGTTTTTTTTAGTTCTGATTAATGATTGACAAATTATGGTGGTTTAGTTAAGGTTTTCGAATTGAATTTCAATCATTCTGTCAACATTCTTTTCAGTTTTCATTGTTTCAATCGATTTAATAGTTTATTGTCGTTATTGCGGAAACCCTAAATAATTCAACAAATACTATGATTTGCGAAAGTTGAGGTAATCTACGAAGGAATTATAAAAGTTGTGAACATTGAAGTATCATGTGATCAAAACTTACTTATTTTATCATTTTAATATCATATTGAATCGGTGTGGGTTTTAGAACTTATGGAGCGTTTGGTAACGCAGAATTGATTTCATTTTCATGATTTGAATTGTAGAAATCAAAATGTTTGAATTCAATTCCAAATCTAATTCCAAAAATTCGTTTGGAGATCACTTGGAAATCAATTCCGGATTTTAATTTCTCAATCCCGTTTGGGAAACTCATGGAATTGAAATTGGAATTTGGCGGGGCGTGTATGGGTCAAAATCACCAAAAAAATAAATAGTGACGGAAAATATTTGCGATTGGAAAAAAATGCATAAAAAAAGTAGTGTTGGATTTGAAATGACTACTATATGGTAGGAATTTGAGAGACCCAGATTTTAATTAGCTTGGAATTGTTAAGGAATTGAGTCCAATTCCAATTCCAAATTCTTAGCGTTCCCAAACACTTAAAATGTCTCAATTCCATAATTCAATTCCAAATTCTTAGCGTTTGGGGACGTAGAATTAATTTCATTTTCATGATTTCAATTGTAGGAATCAAAATGTTTGAATTCAATTCCAAATCTAATTCCAAAAATTCGTTTGGAGATTACTTGGAATTCGATTTCGGATTTCAATTTCTCAATCCCATTTGGGAAACTCATGGAATTGGAATTGGAATTGAACGGGGCGGGTATGAGTCAAAATCACCAAAAAAATAAATATTTTGACGGAAAATATTTGCGATTGGAAAAAAATGCATAAAAAAAGTAGTGTTGGAATTGAAATGACTACTATATGGTAGGAATTTGAGAGATCCAAATTTTAAATAGGTTGGAATTGTTAAGGAATTGAGTCAATTCCAATTCCAAATTCTAAGGGTTCCCAAACGCTTGAAATGTCTCAATTCCGGAATTCAATTCCAATTCAAGGTTGCCAAACATACCATTAGTGAAATTAAATTCAATACTAATGTGGATTTTCCATATTAATTGATTTTCCCCAAATTTAGATTTACATGAAATTGGATGATTGATAGGCAACTTGAATGAATCAAATATTCTTGTTGGTAATGTTAATATGAAATCGACATCTGTGATTTATAAATTCATTGAGTGTTTGCTCAACTTGTATTATATGAGTTAATTATTATAATCGTTTCTCACCTTCAAAATAATTGGTCTGAAATGGGGTCTTTGAACATTAAGTTATTTCCCCCTTTGATCCATGTGAAACTTCATACAAGTGTTATCACAATTGTACTGGCAATGAGTTGCCTTACAAGTACTTGTTGCCAATTTATTTCCTCTTAATAGCCTCTAGAGGCCTTGATTTATCAGTTATGTACAATTGGTTAAGTTGTTGAATACATGCTGATCCTTATCATCGTGACTCGGATATTTGACTCATCATCTATTAGCTCAAAAGGTAGAGCGTTGTGCTATTACATAAGGTGTGGGTTCGAACCCCACATAGATGAAAAAAGAAAAAAAAAAGAGTTATTCAATTGAGTTACTCTGGTTATTTACAAGAATATCACTACTTACTCAATAGAATATCATTAGTTACTGCATGAAATAACATTAGTTATGCAATCGAGTTTGTCTAAAGAATAACACTAATTATTCAATGAAGTAACACTAGTTGTTCTACTAGTTACAATAAATATTGTAATGTTAAGGGCATGTTGGAGGATGGGAAAGGCTAGTGATGCACAAAGTGATCTCATCTCATCTTGTCATATGGAGTCACGGTACTTATTCTACCCAGTTTCTGTGTTTATTATGCCAGTAATGCTAGTTACTAGTATAGCAACACTAGCATATTTATGATGTAACATTAGTTGTTCCATAGAGTAACATTAATTTCTAATTGTATTTGGTTAAAGTAACTACTCACATCCAAACCAAAGGTAACATGGGAAGAAGTACAAGTTTTAAGAAAAAATAGAAAAATTGAGGGTAGTATTGGAATGAAAGTGTTACCACTTGAGTATTTAGTGATAGTTGGGTGAGTAGGGTAATGACATATTGTAATATGTAGGGTAAATTAGAAGTAGTTACCCATCTACAAAGGTGGATAACATTATAACTTTAAAAAATTGAGATAATGTGGAGTTCCTCAATAGAATTGCACTTATCACCCTAGCCATATGTCAAGGGTGGACTAATTTTATTCACCAAAAAAAAAAATTAGAAGTAGTTGGTCTTATTTGTTACAAAAAAAAAATAGAAGTAGTTGGTCTTAGGGTAAGAAATAACACTAGTTACGCAATTGATTTTATCTAAAGAATAACACTAATTATTCAATGAAGTAACACTAATCATATTTGAGCATCATCTTTTTTTAGTCATTTCTCTTGTAAAGATAAGTATTTCTTTCTTAAATATCGTTACAAGTGGTTACAAATACTGTATTATTTCTCCATTTTTGACCAGCACTATGTTACTCAATTAAGTTGTACCTCTTCATAGAAAAGGTATCGGAGTATCTCGGTAACAATAGCATAGTTTTGAAAATGTTTGCCATTTATATTAGGTCTTCGGTAAAAAAAAACACTTTTTAATAAACAACTTAGAAATATAGAAGTATCACAATTTATTAGAAACAATATCACATTTATTGGAAACAATACCCCACGTTATTAAAAACAATATCACATGAATTAGTTAAGTATATCACACTATGAGATTAATAATATCACCCTCTACCATTAACAATATCACAATTTTTAATCTATGAGTCATTTGCAAAACAACAGTCATAAGTTCATCAATAAAACATTTTTTAGTTAGCACCCGGTTTCTCTTATATTATTGACAACCCACATTATCACACTAGCTCAGTAACAATATCATACTTGTATCATAATTAACAGTTTACTATGTTTTATTTAAAACAACTTTTCTAATAGGCGACATCAAACTTTATATACAAATTCTCATTATAGACGGGACATATCCGTCTTCAATGGAGACGGGTCGAATCTCCACTCACATGAAGGCAAGTGGAGATCCATTTAGTTCTCCACTTGCTCTTTCACTTGTCTCCTTGTAAGAGTAAATTCGACCCGTCTACATTGAAGACGGATATACCCATCTTCAATAAGACCAACTAAAGTATTGTAATGTTATGTAAGACGGATATCACGCTTTGTCATAAAAAATATCACACGTTGTCAAAAACAATACCACATTATGCCAGTAACAAAAACACAAGATACCATATACAATATCACTTTATCTTGAGAACAATATCACCATTTACCATAAATCAAGTGAACTTTAACAAAGTCATTGTTATATCATAATCTCTCATATTGTAATATTATGTAACACATCTGTGATATATAATGTCGTCATCACATTTTGTTAAATAACGTAACGACTTTTATCACCTCTAAAATACTAAAGTACCACAACTATTAATAAAGAAGATCACATTTACTACAAAAAAAAAAGTATCACAAATTTTAAGATTCAGTAGAGTCCATATTTAGTGATATTAAACAATATCACTACAAACAAAACACAATATCACTATACACCCGAAACAATATCACAAATTCCCGAAACATTACTATTTATGACAAATACTTATATTAGCTTTCTTATCCTACCTATATAATATCAGTGCATATACAAGCTGATACGCCCCCTACATAAACCTCTACATATACCACTTGCAACAATTTTGTATCGTCTTGTTGGATTCAGCTCTTGTCCACGATTAACATCTTCTCCACGATCAGCTCTAATCCGCTATAAATTAAACGCAAAGAAACCAAGTTAGTATTGTTTACAAGATTTGTTCGTTTTCTAATTCTATTATATATCATATTCAGGTTTTTCTTTTCACCTTGTACTAAGAGAGTTGTGAAGTGTTGATAATTTTGTGTAAATCTTCGGTATCTCAATAAGATCCTACTTCCTTCTTGTCGGAACCTCTCCTTTTTCTTACCTTATCCTCAACGGTATCCTTCTTGTCTTTTGGAGGAACCTTCATTGTCATGTGTGCCTTGACAATATTATAGTGATTAAATACCAATGGTGTTGACATTCAATATCACGCATTACTAACAGTAATATCACAAATTTTTTCACTTTAATTAGACATTAAATAAACTATTGAATGTGTTTTATAACTAACACATATATTTAAATTACTCAATTAGTGAACTCTTAACTATGAATTTCTCAACTAAATTGCCAAACCAATTCAATTTTGCAATATGAAAACCAAGTTTTCAACATCCAACAATATAAAACCCTAACTAGTTTTGTTGCCCGCGAAACTCGCGGACATATCTATATTGTGTTACATATGCATTTTTTTTGTTAACCTTTATACTTGTATATATAGACATATAAAGTAAAAACTAAGTTTTTTTTGTTGCAACCGTAAAATCACATCATTAGAAAAATTTCCATAAAAGATACAGTATAATTTAAAACTCGAAGTTGCACATCATCCCTTTTGTGCAAGGGATCCCGAGGGATAAGTGTTGCTAAATTGATATCGTCCGTGATTTCATAGGTGACTACGGGTCGAACCAAAACAAAATACTTTTTTCTAAGTAGGGGTGATCCGTTGGACATAGAGCCAATTTTTGACCTTTTTTTTATTCCTTGTAATTTGTCTTTCCTTGGTGGTATCAAAATGCCTCTGTGTCAGGATATCTTATGTGTCTCCCCAGGAAAATAGATGCAGAATTGTTGAATATCCCCCTTAAGAAATTCAATTTATATATAATTAGATATTAGTAGCCTACCTATAAAGCTTACAGCTCTTATAATATAGAATATGCCATGTAAGTTTGGTAATTGCGAAGTTGCAAGTCATTACGAATAAAAACTTTTCCTAGCACATATGATCATGCCGAATGTAAATGAACGAAAAAGTCACACTAACGGAAAATATGGAGCAA
>JAIUZE010067078.1:0-11298 GCA_022085475.1 Heliosperma pusillum
AAACGTTAAATTAGAAATATAATATGGAAATTTGAAAGTTTTATCACAGATAAAATCAAATAACAAGACATTACACGTACATAGAGCGACTCGAACTTAAAGTTCACAAATCACGATAACAAAATATATACAAAACACGCACAAACGAAACAAATCGAACTCTTAGGGATAAAAAGATGACAATAAAATCGGCAGGAAGATCTACAAGAATTCGATAGTTCTAACTCTACTGATAAACTAGATCCTCAAGAGAAGGCAATTTACCAAATTTGCAACTCATCATTTTAAATCATCAGAATTCCTACAAAAATATTCCATAATCACGAAACTTCGAGTAACAAATCCCAATTATTCGAATCCAATTAGAATCTACTAAGGTCCATCGGCACGGTAGACTCCACGACTAACAATCCACAAGGTAAAGAGACTTACCATGAAATCCTTTAATCCAATTTACTTCAAACTCATTATCCTAAATTTACAAAGAACTTTCTCATCCCCGAAAGTCAAAACACAATCAAAGCATCAAACACAATTATCTAAGATTCAACTAGCCTCATCCAAAGTCTCACGACAAGGGAAAATCCACAATCCATTATCGGTTATAAGGATTCTTTAATACGCCATAACATCCTTAATTCGATAATTACTACGCTCGAAGCCTCAAATATAAATAGTCACATTAGCAAACTATGGAGGTTACTAATCCTCAAGATAAATGGGTTCACCATTCTAACTCTATAATCCATAACAGCCGAGCATTCATTATCCAAAGCTTGCAACGAACATTTCTCAATTTCAAACTATGATTCCTTAAGAATAAAAGAGAATTACTAATCCCAAACCGCAAATGACCAATCACTTGGAAATCAAACACCCATTCAAATCATCTATTTCATCTAAAACTCAAAATGAATCGATTTTCATTGATGACAAAACTCCTCAAACTTTGGGTACCAACTCAATTACCCTAAAGCAAAGCCTCTTTTAGAATCCACCAATTAGCGACATCTAATTCCCAAATGGTCTCCAAGGTAACTATTCCAATATCTCGAAACAACGAACTATTATCATGATCCACTCAATTCTCAAAATACCACTACAATACCAAACTCCAAATCTAAAACCACTACGAGAGGATATATTATCACTATTAGGATTCATCCTAGAGCTTAAGTCCTATTTCCCATGATCAAATACAACATGAAATTGACTCAATCCAAAGACATATATTCTAACTAAAGAATCCCAAAATAAATGACATTGATTCTCTAAGCCAAACAAACGAGACATCCAATCCACTAGAGGAAAGATGAAGCAGCAACGAGATAGAAAACGATAAGGAATCTCAAAGAGAACACGGGAATAAATAAGGCACGAGATTACAAGAGAGGAGCGCTGAAAATAACGAGGTCAAGAAAGAGACAAAGCAGATAGTAGAGTTATGAAGCTATCCGAGTAAAGTAAAAGATAAGAGAAAACAATTTCCTAGAAATCGGGCTTAGTAGGAACTTGCATGAAAGGAAATAGAAAGGGATAATGGCATGAGCAAAAGGTTTAAGGTTTAATCCACAAAATTTCTCCTTTCAGACTTAGGGTGATAGTAAAGCAACTCATCCCAAGCAAAGGTCTCTTACAAGGGACCATCGTACCACAATATTCAAAGTAAGGTACACCTAGATTTAACAAATCGATTACAACCCAATTCATCCGCCCTTTCATTTCACACGGATTCCCAATTGCGGAATTGTAACTCAAGTATAGTAACATTCTCTAAATTCCAAAATTTGACACGCTCTCAAAGGTTTCAAAAACCGAAGAACCAATAAGGAATTTTCCATACTAATCTCTTTTCAACTCCTATGGCCACAAGGTAGAACACCTAACAAAACGTCATTATCAACATCATATAGCCCACGAGTTCATTATTAACAAAGTACAACATCAAGTCAAACATCATCATTAACGTCCCAAGGTATTTCCATCATAACTCACATCATAATCCTCAAGTAATATGGTTCAACTTACAACGAAACCTTACTACTTCAAACAAGTCTCCGATACCATAAGATAAGCTTATATCTTTAAATCCAAGAACTATAGCCAAAAGCTTTTCCACCAAGCCTATACTCACCAACACACAATAGGAAACACAAGACGTCACATAATCTCAAAAGAATTTTACAACTCAAGGCATCATTCAAACTCCTAAATTCAAAAGATTAAATCGCTAATGGGTTAAGAAGTCTTGGCCACTCATTCAACCTTACACAATCAAATATCATGAACTATCCACACATTAGTCATGACAAGCATCAAGCATTAAAATCATCAAACTTATCTTACTACCTTTCCTTAGAGATACAACCAATCATCAATATAGGGTGAATTAAGATCTACACCATTTTCCTCAAATCACAAATTCATTCTAACAACACTAATATTCCACAAAATTTCAAGTTCTTCCGACCAAGTACGATATGCCACAAACAAAAAGGGTAAGGTGTCCACAAGAATGTTACAAGAGGAAGGTAAGGATACCAATTGTAAGATGGAGGAACTATCAAGAGTAATTTCCAAGAGGCAAACAATTTGGAAGAGAAAGAAGCACTTAGATAGAAAGAAGAGAGCATAATACATTAAGAACAAGAGAATACATCGATGAGGAAGAAATACACTTAAATTAGGTTTGTAAATCTTCAATCTTCGGTAGAGAATACTTCTCCTAGGTAACACATGATCCACCTTAAGACGGTAGATACAAACAAACATAACATCACTCAACACAATCAACAAACAAGTTAGAACCTAACAAACATCAAGCACACCAAAGACTACCACCTTAGGTCCTTAAGTCTACCCATCTCTCATTTATTATTTCAAGGTCAAGTAATTTAAGTTTAGGGTTCACGTGTGTGCGTCGGGAGCGATAAAGCTCTGATACCAACTGTGACAACCCTCGCGAATGCGGAAATATAAAACATACAAGCATGTGAATTATATAGCGGAAATACGGTATTTTAAAAACCTTTATACATGCAAGATAGAAAATACGAGGAGTGTCAAAATATTACAAACTAAATAAAAATACCACAAGAGACGTAGTCTCTCAAAGTGTTAACAAAAGACAAAGTAATTAGCAACTAGCTAAACAACGTCTAGAGGTGTTTCATCCAGGGACAACGCCCGCTAGCTCACACCCGAACCCAAAAATAGCATAAGCAAAAAGCCATCCATGCAAGCAACCTGTTCATTCATGAAAAACATGAACGCCACAATCAGTGGGGAGTAACTCCGGGTTCTCCCAGCCATATCACATTAAACGTACATAGAAGGAAATACAAAAGTAAAATCATGCATATATAGATATACATGGGAGATACGATAAGAATAGATAGGCAATTCGATAAATAATGATAAGAGCATATGGAAATCAAATCCGAAACCATCATGTTATTCAAGACTCGGGGAAAGACACTCTTAGGCAACCGAATACGCTCACTAGGGCTTGCATCTCACCGTTAGCGGTATAAGTTTGATAAGATTGAGACTCGACAAACAAACCATGCCAAGTCATGCGATGACCACAATAAATCCATCATATTATCATCCATTCAAACATACCAATACATAGACGGTGCCCAATCATGCAATGACAATGAATAATATCATGAAATCACGCATTCAAAGAACGACGACACAAGACGACATCTCTCACGGTAAATGAAACGCACTAGCATAGTGTACATGGCAAGTATGATTAACAGTCATCCACGAGATCACATTTCCCTGAACTCATACACGATGACATTTCGTATATGTAGACTAATTTCCTCCTGGTAGGACGACGATAATAATACGGTCCTAGTCTAAACCTGGCCAGACTCTCGGAATAAATCATGTTCCGATTCGACAGCGATGACGTTTCGCATCCAAGACTCGGTCTTACAATATATATGCCGAGTACCCAAATTCGGTAGATCAATTCACGAAAGAGGCGGAAAAACAGCTCAAGCCTCATAACAAGCGGTACGCTACATGCAAATAACACCACCTCGCAAGTACACAACATTTGACGGCCGGTCGATCAACGCATAGCGTTCAACTCCCAACAACGTCGTCGTATGCCCACTAACACATGCAATTAAGTAGTAGGATACCTCTCCGTTCCGACATTCCAGCCTTACGAACGGAAAGGTAGCCAAGGGAATGAGAATACCAAGCACAAGACAAAATAGTGCTCAAACCGTAACATATATGAAAAACCGACTCAAAGTGGGACATATCGAAAACCGTCACAAAACATGAGATACATGCGAAAGAAATATCATATATCCAAAACATGAATATTATAAGACATTACGTAAAATTATACGACAAACCGATCATGCGAACTAATATAAATTACGAGTTTTAGAAAATAAAGGAAATGCATACAGCCGTGTTCCAGGCCGGGCAGGAGACCGGCGGCCGGTGGGCCGGCTCAGAACACAGGCAAAATCCAAAAACAGAGGAAAAGGGGTCTGGGCCGGTCAGTCGACCGGCGGCCGGTCGACCGGCACAGCCAATCATACCCAATTCCAAACTTCAACACTGATGTGTTCCAGGCCGGTGGGTTGACCGGTGGCCGGTTGGCCGGCCTGGAGCACTTCTTATCCAAAAATCCCATTTTTCAAAAGAGTTTCTGATGTGTTCCCAGCCGGTGGTCAGACCGGCGGCCGGTCGACCGGCTGGGAGCACTTCTTCACCCGAGAGCTTCCAAAGCTCAACCAAATCATTTCCAACTCATTTCAATTCTCATATATACTTCAAACAATCATCAACACTCAATATAATTCATCAACATTCATCATATAACATCATTTACTAATCATAGCATGGTTTCTAAACTTCCTAATCGTAATCTAATACGATTTTCTAGCATATAAACATGTAAAACACGTAAGTAATACCGAGTAACCCTTCACCGTTACCTTTGAGCGTCTCTAATGATCGTCAAGCTCCTCTTCTATAAGGAAATAGTCTTTGTCGGGATCTTGGAGGTCGCCACCTACAATTAGATCGTAAAAAGATGAATAAAGTTCATCTTGAGAAAGACGGAATGCTTAAAAAGCGAGAAAGACGATAATTTTATTATCCATACGGATAGAGGAAAGTACGGGAGGAAGAATAAGATGAACTTACGTAAATTCTATCGAGTAACGAAGAAGTTATGCGAATTATGAAATCGAAATCAAAGAGGGAAATAAGATTTCTTAAGGAAGAAGAAAGTTGTGTTTGATTTTGTGTTTAATGAGATTTTAGGTTAAGGAGTATGAGTTGTGTGAGTATGAGAGAAAAAGTCAAATACGATTTCCAAAGTCCAGAAAAGTCAAACTAGACTTAAGACGACTTTTTCATGAAATCTCGCAGAAATTCCAAATACGAACTCGGAAATTCTAAATTCGACTCGGAACTTAAAATTATAATTTAAAACTTAAAATTACTGAAAAGTATCCGTAAAATATTTCTACTAGAAAAATAGGGTACATTTCCGGGTGTTACACCGTCTTTCTCAAAGGTGAATTATATTCATCTTTTGTCGTCTTTGTATAGGTGGAGACCTTCAAGACCTCGATAAGGATTACTATCTAGTGGAGGAAGGCTTAGAAATCGATTGAAGACGCGTAAAGGTAACGGTGAAGGGTTACTCGATATCAATATGTGTTTTATATGCTTTAGTTGATGTTTACTAAATGTCTAGTGACATTTATTAGATACGTAATATAGCTTGATGTTAGTAATTGTGTTGGAATTGGATGTGTAGCTATAGAATTTATGTTGGTTGATGATTGATGATTGATGATGATAGTTGATTATAATTGTTGATGGTTGTTAATGATAATTGATGATTTTGGTGAAGTATGTTGATTCACGGGTGAGAGTGGTCCCAGCCGGCCGACCGGCCGCCGGTCAGCCGACCGGCTGGGAACACGGCTGACATTTTGGAGAATTTTCGGTGTTGTGTTGTTCCCAACCGGGTGCCCGGCTGCCGGTCCCCCTGACCGGCTGGGACCTCGCTGTATTTTGGATGATTTTTGGTTTGTTGATGAAGTGCCAGCCGGGTAGCCGGCGGCCGGTCCACTTGACCGGCTGACACCCCGCTAGAATTCTTCTTCTACTCTTTCTTCTACTTTCATTTATATTAGTCTGAACGGTTCAATTGTCGTATAAATTTACGTAATAGCTTTAAATATTCGTGTTTAGAATATATGATATTCCATTCGTTTATATCATATGTTTTGTGATGGTTTTTGATATATCCCCCTTTGAGTCGGTTTTACATATGTTATGATTTGAGCACAAATTGTTATGTGCTACGAACTCTCATTCCCCGGCTACCTCCTCGCTCGTAAGGCTGGAATGTCGGAACGAGGAGATGTATCCTTAATGCTTAATTGCATGTTTTAGTGGGGATATGATAACGTTGTTGGGAGGCGAACGCTTTGCGTTGATCGACCCGACCGTCAAATGTCGTATACTTGCGAGGTGGTGTCATTGCATGTAGCGTACCGCTTGTTTATGATGTTTGTGCTCTTTCCGCCTCTTTCGTGAAGGTTGACCGAATTTGGGGTACTCGGCTTCTATGTATGACCGAGTCTTGGATGCGAAATGTTTATCGCATGTCGAATCGGAAAATGTGATTCCGAGAGTCTGGCCAGGTTTAGACTAGGACCGTATTATTATCGTCGTTCTACCAGGAGGAAATGAGTCTACATATACGAAATGTTAATCGTGTATGCGTTAAGGTAAATGTTTATCCCCGTGGATGCGATTTTAATCATAACGGCTATCTTCATGGTGCTAGTGTGTGTCATTTACCGTGAGAGATGTTATCAACGTATTCGTACGTTTGGATGGATGATTATATGTTGATTATTTGTGACCGTTGGATGACTTAGCGTGGTTTATATGTCGAGTCTCTATCTTATCAAGTATATGCCGCTATCGGTGAGATGCAAGCACTAGTGAGTATATAGTTGCCTAAGAGTGTCTTCCCCGAGTATGTTTATAATCTGATGCGTACAGTTTATATGTCGAGTTCTATCTTATCAAGTATATGCCGCTAACGGTGAGATGTAAGCCCTAGTGAGTATATAGTTGCCTAAGGGTGTCTTCCCCGAGTTTGTGTATAATCTGATGATTACGGTTTTGTACTTCATGCGCCTATATCTTTATATATATTGAAATGCCTATTTATCCTTTTCGTAATTCACATGTATATTTATATATGTATGCTTCTACTTATGTATTTCCGTTTAAGTATGTTATTTGTGATATGGCTGGGAAAACCCGGAGTTACTCCCTACTGACTGTGGCGTTCATGTTTTCATGGATGAACAAGTTGCTTGGATGGATTTTGCTTGTTGTTTTTGGGTTCGGGTGTGAGCTAGCGAGCGTTGGCCTCGACAATTCACCCCTAGACGTTTCTTAGCTACTTTAGCTAAACAACTTTGATATTTGATAACGTTTTGAGAGACTACGTCTCTTGTAGTATATTATACTTTAAGTTTGTAATTATTTGACATTTATCGTACTTTTCTTTTGGCATGTTAAAAGTTTTCAAAAATATCGTAATTTCCGCTATATAAATTGCATGCTTGTTATTTTTATTTCCGCTATCGCGAGGGTTGTCACATAATTTCTATTAAAACTTTGTTTTATTTTATTAAATTACCTAAAACTATAGATACCTTTCTTCCACCCACTTTAAAATACTTTGCTTTTATTTACAAAACCCTACAAAGATCTAGAGAGAAAGAGGAGAAGGGAGATCATTGTTCATCTTTTGAGAAGCTTTTCTAACAATCTTTAACACTATCATCTTGTTCTTGTAAGTTGATTTTATTGTAATCTTTATATCATAATATTATCTTTTATTTCTCATTAAATATTAGACTAGTCTGATTTAGTGAACCCTAGTCTTGGGGAATTAGTGTAATTGTTTAAAGAAGTGATTTCGAATGTTCTAGTTATTGAATATATGTTATATGTGTTGTGTAGACGGAGAATTCGCAGTGGAATATTATTAATCGCTTGCGTGAGAGGGGATATCTGTTGCTATACGGTATGAATTATCCTACTAAACTTATATATTGTCACGTGGTGTTAAATTGTGTAATTTGAATTGAGATGATGATGCGATAGTTGTTGTATGCGAATTGTGATGAGAATGATATGTATGAGATTTGCAGCAGGAGTTGAACCTCCAGCCAGCCAGAACAATGTCATAGCAAGAACATGGAGCTTATCACCTACCCTACATCCAGACAGGAGTCCCACAACAGGAACACTAAGCCTACCACCCCCCATACACCCACCTCTATGTCAAGAACAAGCAGGAACACCAGCAAGAACAACCAGAACCAGACTAACCAAGGCAGGGTCCATCCTTCAGAAAACCCGCCAGAACAAGCCCAGTAACCAGCCAATTCTCATGCATCACGAGTCCAACCAAGGGCTCCAACTTCTTTTCCCTTCAAGTTAAGGTCCTTAGTAACATAAAAGTCCAGGACAAGTTTCCCAAATAAGTTATGGAAGTACCCCTAAAATAGCCTACCAAATTGAAGATCATTTTGAGGAAGTCAGCAGGAACAAGTCCAATTAAATCTGTCCAAGGCTCCCTACTTTTGTGTGATCAACCTAGCATAAATAAGAACGTTGAGAAGGGTATCTAACAGTCCCTCTCAACCCCCAAGACCAGCAGCTACAAACCAGATAAATGCTTCCTAAGAAATTGAGCAACATTACCATTTCAGGAAAGGAACAAGAACACTTTTCAGTCTTGCTTTTCAGTCATTTTGCAGTCTGTTTTACTCGTCCTATTAGCTGACTTTTGTATTTCATTATCAGTATTTGTAAGGCTCTTAAAACCCTTAGATTATGTTTATTTTCAAGGGTAGATATCTATTGTAATTGCTTATATAAGGCCTGCTTGTAACCCTAAAGAACACAGACTTGAATTAATATAAACCTGAACTTTGTTCATTTGAAATTATTTAGCAAAGCTAAGTATTGTGGTAATCCTTAGTGAACTTGTGTGTGACCTAAGATTACAGTGTCTAAGAATCATTACTTGTGTGTCTTGAGTCTTAAACACAACCTTTGCTACATGTGCTTGTGTGCTAAGGTGCAAAGTCCTATCTGTTCTACCTGGCCTAGTGCAGGTTTCTTGAGTGTTTTGAGTGAGTGAGTGTATGTGTGAGGGAGTGTTCACCCTGGCCCCTTGTAGCCTCTGAAAAGCTCTATTTTTGTAGAGATTTCAGTTCAATTGGTTATCAGAGCTTAGGTTTGTGAGTTCATTTACCCAACTACATTCAAAAATACAAAAACCAACCATGAGTGAAGAGAGATTAGCAGGGCTTGAAACCACAGTTCATGGCCTTGCTAGAACTGTCATGGAGATTACAACATCCTTTAATGAGTTCTTAGATGGTCAGCTCAACAATGGTGGAAGAGGAGGTAGAGGTCGAGGTGAAAGTCCATAGACCTTAATTAGACTCCTCTAATTAGTTGCTAAATTACTTGTTAATTTAGTATTTAATGATCTATGTAACATGCATGCAAATATAAAGACATTTATATAAGAGAAGAAATTTCCTCACATTGATATGGAAAAGATAAGGGCACAACAAGAACTCCTTCTTGTTGTTCTTGAGCTAATAATATGGATGAATACAAATAATCCCCAAAATAGAAGATCTCCTCTAAGTTGCACCAAGATTAACCCCAATAATCTACCCTTATTATTAACTAGATAATAAGATAGATATTATTCTACTAATATTATGACTATATTACTACACTAGTAATACTTAGTAAATATTAGTGTTTGAGAGTTTTAGTAAGAATATGAGGTTTTGAGAGAAGTAAGAATACAAAGCACAAAATGAAGTAGTATAAAATGAACACAAAATGCTCATTATATAGGCCTCTTGGCCGGTCCATATTGTCCAAATAAGGACTCTTATTTTGTTCATTTGATCACATGCATTAGAGTGGAGTGTTGTAGAACAAGTGATGATTGTTTACTACTTGTTATGTCACTTTCATAAAGTAACTAAAGAGTAAAAATAAGAACAAAATCATCACCATGTAACTACTAGCCCAGCGGCCAACCGGCCACAATGGCCTTAGTTTGGTCCATTTTGATTTTTGATATTTGTCTTACAAATACTTATTGATCATATGGTTAATTATCTTGTATAATTAAGTGTTAATTTGATCATATAACAATTATATGACTCAATTAAATAAATAATAGGTACTTAACATTTTAAGTAATATTTTACCATTATATCAATATATAATGGGTCCCACAATGCTTAGTTAATTTATTTTACAACTCCTTGTAAATATAATTAACTAATTACCTCTATCTCAAAACCTCAACTAATTTAGTAATTTAACGATTAATTACTAAGTTAAATCTTATTTAATCGTATTAAAATAAGATATAAAGTTATTAGTCAATTATCGCATAATTGAAAAATAAGCTTAATCGAATTTGAGTTCTTAACTCATTTTCTAATAATTAACTCTCGTACATATCGAATATATGTAATGTACTATTTAACTGTATCGTATACAAATAATTAGTTACTATTTGGATTTCATCCTTTTGGTGTGACCGAAAGGGATCAGTTGATCACCGCCGTCAAACAACAATAACGTCAAACTCTAGTCAGCCAACCGTTATTGATTTACGTTAATCAACTGACTAATCATATATATATAGTCAATAAATATCCCAATTATATTCCATAATAAGATTTAGTATGTGGCGCACTTTTGTGGAGGACACTTACTCCAACAGTTAAGCCTTTGTTTTAATTAGTATCTTAATTAGTAATTAGTGTTTTGATTTGTGATTAGAGTCATTAGTTTTATTAATTGATATTTTGCAAGAGTCTAGATTAGATTATTTTTAGCTAATACCGCTTTCCCTTGGGTTCGATCCTTTTCTTACCCTTACTACCCTTTTTATTTAGGTTGGTTTGAGTCTAGATTTGGTTTTATAAATTGTTTTTTGGCCTAGCTAATTTGCGGAATTAACGACACCGTGTTTTACCATTGTCAGTCGTGTAGCCGGAAAAGAATTTCATCTTCCCAGCATTATGCATCGATTCCAATCAACCAAGATTTATCATCAGCATTTTATAAATGAGAAATAAAATGACAAACAAATATAAAAATGTGGAACAATAACTTACAATGCTCTGCGTCGTACGGTAAGACAAATGGCTCTCCGCCGCCCAA
>JAIUZE010067081.1:0-11056 GCA_022085475.1 Heliosperma pusillum
CCAATTCTCATAATTGGCATTTCTCATAACTATCAACAATCAATATTCATCATTAACAATCATCAAATAACAACAATCATCATCCATAACATGAATCCTAAGCTTTCTAATCGTATTCTAAATACGAATTCTAGCATATAAAGCATGTAAAACCCGTAAATGATATCGAGTAACCCTTCACCGTTACCTTTACGCGTCTTTAATCGATTTCTAAACCTTCCTAGTCTCCACCTACATACAATTAGATAATAAAAGATGAATATCATTCACCTTGAGAAAGACGAATAATTTAAAAAGCGAGAAAGACGGTAATTTTATTACCAATACGGATAGAGGAAGGTAAGAGGGGAAGAATAAGACGAACTTACGAGAATTTGAGCAAGAAATGAAGGCGTAGTGACGATTTGAAGACGGATCAAAAAGAAGGCATGGTTTTTGGTGTTTAAGGTGAGGAAGAAGAAGTTGAATTGTGAGAATGAATTAGGTTAGGGTTTGAGGGAGTATATGTAAAGGGTGAGTCGGAAAAGTCAACGAAAGTCAACGACGGCTTAAAAGTCAAGAAAATTCAAAGACGACTTAAAATTTAAGAAAAGTCAAACTCGACTCAAAAGTCAAGAAAAGTCAAACTCGACTCAAAAGTCAAGAAAAGTCAAACTCGCCTTAAGACGGGATTTTCATGGAATCTCACAGAAATTCCAAATACGAACTCGGAAATTCCAAATTCGACTCGAAACATAAAAAGCTAATTTAAAACTTAAATTCGCTGAAAAGATTTCGTAAAATATTTCTACTAGAAAAATAGGGTACATTTCCGGGTGTTACATCATATATACCCAGGTCTTTAGCCATAAGCTTTGATACCGAAAAGTAAGACAAAAGAATATTGGGAGAACGTAAAGGTTTTTTGTTCTACTGTTTTCATTAATAGCTATGCCTCTTATATAGTACAATATTACAAAAATTGATCCAAGGAAACGCAATTAGGATCCTGTCCATTTCGTTAAACAAAATGAATGGGCCATTACCTTTCAACGCTCAACGTTTAATCCAATGGCGATCCAACGATTTTCTTTTTATATCGAAAAATAAAGAAAAACGCATTGGGACAGAGATGTAATATAATATTTTTTTGTGAGAAGGAAATAAACCCTAATTTCGTTTAGGAAAATGAAAAAGATCCTAACTCTTGGAAAATATACAAAAGGTACAATCATATTTCTTAAGTTAGATAACCTATTACATATTCGTCTAGAAATCTTCGGTTTATATTATCTTAGAATTACAATAAATATTAATAAAATATAGATTAAATTAGAAATGACTAAGTTTTAAAATTTAGTTTTTCAAAATTACTCGCTTATAAAAACATTCTTCTAAAATTACTTCCTTAGGATACACTTTGATTAAAAATTGCTCCTAAACTCTAACTTAGGTGACTTATTTCGCTTGGTTCAACTTATTCTGTTTTTTACTTAATCAATTTAAATATACTTTGAAAGGTATAAGCATCTAAACAGATAGAGAATTAGTTCAAAAACAGACGAAATACGTGACCTAAGTTAAATTTTGGAAGTACATTTTTTTATCAAAAAATTATTTCAAGGGAGTAATTTTACAAAGTAGATTTTAAAAAGAAATATTTTCTAATTTACTCTAAAATATAGCTAATAATCCTATTATTCGTATATTACCTCTCCTAAACACGAACGAGAAAAACGACTAAAGCGAGGATATAAAACGAACCTAAAATAAATCAGTAAAACTAGAATGTACTACGGTAAGTATTACATACACATGCTAAAGTGTGACAAATGACAATCAAATGAGCATGTATTGACTTCTTTTGCATGCCATTTGATTGACCATTTGTGTAATGATTATGTTGGACATGTTAGAAAATGTGACGCAATATAATACCGTAAATAATATTACAATATAAATATAATAATGTAAAGACGTAAATTAAATAACAATAATATAAAAAAGAGTAGAGTAGAAAGATGTAGCCTGGGTCGAATCGCGCTAGCCGCTTTCCTAAGAGAGATAACGTCTTCACTGTACTGGTTATCAAATAGTGCTAGTGCGTCTCCCAAGATACGACAACCCGTTAGACTCCTTCGGTAGCAGCAAGAGGAGTCCCCGAACCGACGATCTCCCAATGCTCAATAATATTTTATAATGAAAGTAACTTTTGCAAATAATAATTGTGGGGATTTGTAAAACATGTATTATATTAACATAGTAACCAACATCCACATTAGGTAGAATATATGTGTATACACTTGTAACTTTAAAATTCACCCTCTTCGTTATAGAATTGTTGAGAACTTGTATAATATATAAGAAAACGTATAGGCCATCAGGCCATCAGCCCATCACTAGCCTTAACAGAATAACCACTATGAGCATTAACCAGTATTCATTGCTCAAATATTTCAAAATGAGTCAATGCTAAACATCAATTTGCCAAGTTAATGGTAGTATTAACATCCCCATTAAATCACTATTAAAATAAATATTAATCACAATATTATAGCATTGAACAAGTCAATTATTCTTTGTAACTCATCAAAATAAACAAGAGTAAATGACACATTTAATAAAATTAAAAATTACTTGGTCAAATATTAAACTTCATAATTTAATTGTTAAATCATAAAAATATCTTCCAACAATCCCCCACATGATTTAAGAATTAGAAAAAGTTTGTAAATCAAAAATAAATTATTTAGTAGTCCAAAAAAACAAAAAAAAAAATATACCAACTTTAGCAAATACTATTCCAATAATTACTAGAGTCAATGATTATACCAACTTATTGACCGAAAAATAACCCCCACATTAACCAAATCCATACTAAAACCGTGAAGATTATAAAATTAAAGGAATACACTAGCTACCTCTTCCAATACTTATATACTAGGTAGCACGGACACTCCTCCTAACTAGCCGTCCCGTGTCGGACACACGGACACCTATAAATAAGGAACGAGAGGTTGAAAGACTAAAAGAGATTAATTAGAAGATGAGTTGGGTGGAAAATGAGAATAAATTATAGTCAAAGTCAAAATTTACCTTCAATTATTTACATTTAACATCAAATATCAATATAAAAATAAAATCGTACGTTATTTATAACTATAAAATATATATTCTATTAAATTTAAATGTCGTGTCCCGTGTCCTAAATTTCACGAGATGTCGTATCACGTGTCCGTGTCGTGTCCGTGTCCGTGTCCGTGTCCGTTTTCGTGCTACCTAGCTTATATATAGAGTATTATGGTATAATCATCTCCCCAATACATATACTATGGAAATTAACACTACACCAAATATTAATCAAAAACCAAAACGAATCAAATCGTCAACCATCCACATTATACAACAAGATTTAAACATAGACTATGCACACATGGTATATCATGTTGTATCTACCAAGTATTACAAAGTAATTTTTAGTGTAGTGGAGGCGTTATCTCTCTTAGGAAAGCGCCTAGCGCGATTCTAGTAAGCAGGCTACATCTTTCTATTCTACTCTATTTTATATTATTGTTGTTTAATTTACGTCTTTACATTATTATATTTATATTGTAATATTATTTACGGTATTATATTGCTTCACATTTTCTAACAATCTAAGAAAGATAAACCCTTACCGTAGTAATATTATAGATTAATCAATTATTTGCACTATATAGCTCTCTAATAAATTTACATGTTTAAATTATAAAATACTAAAAGTAAATATCATTTTGAATATTGTCTACTTTTAGTTACATGGTGGTGGTTTTGCAATAGTCTTATTACTAGTTTTAAACTCGTGCAGAAATTGCTCGGGATTAGATATATAAATATATAATAGCTCGATGAAATGTGAAAATTATGAAAGACTAATTTGAACAAAATTTAATTTAAAATACAAATACTAATCAATATAATCTAACATAAGTCAAGTTACACAAAATACAAAAATAATGTACCGGCCTGGTAACAAAATTACAAATATTCGAAAACGGGTTAATGCAGGTTTGATTGTTAAAATCGCTAAATTACCAAATGTTTTATCAAGTCTAAGTCCATGTTCTTTTGGACTTAATGATAAATTATAAATGTATGAGTTAGACAAATCAAACGCAATAACATTTCATATAAAATAAATATAAATGGTAAATAAAGGTGGCTCAGACGGGGTCGGACACCAACTAATTGTGCTTTAATATACAATTGGTCTCTCTTAAACGGATATATACGTCTTAAAACTAAATAGGACAATTATTTTTTTAGTCGGTAGAATTTTTTTCTTTTGTCTTACTTATAATACTATCCTCTTACAACTCGATTGATTGAAGACGGGCACTATCCGTCACAAGCTGAAAACTGATAGTACCACTTTCACAATATGCAAATGAGAGGGCAAGTGGGGTGCTCCATTTTCCATCCGCTTGCCCTCCCCACTTGAATATTGTTAGAGGGGCTTTATCCGTCTTTAGCTTATGACGGATAGTGTCTGTCTTCAATGAGAAATTGTGATCCTCTTAAACTTAAATTAGACCCGTCTTAAAATACTTAAAGACGATTCTAAAACAACTTAAGTTAGAACTTGTATTTAACATACTATGAGCAATAGGCCCATTGAATAGAGTACAAATTTATACTTCATATTATCTCACCCAAATGAAACTCTACGTCCCAACCCAGTGACCCACAATTACTCATCTTCTTCGCCTCCCAGTGACCCACAATTACTCATCTCCTCCACCTCCCTCACTCTCACTATTACTCATCTCTGTTGGAAATTTTGCACTCATAATTCATCTTCTTCTCACCAGTCACCCCTATCGCATCACTCATCACCCTCAATACTCAATAATTTTAATCCATGATTTTCTTATCAATTTTGTGTTCCGATTAATAAGCAAATAATTATTGTGATCCCATGATTGATGTGGATGTATGTGCTTTTTGAATAATATTTTTTTTGTATGTTTTATCTCTATCTCTATATTATACGAGTATTATGGTAATTTTTTTCATTTACTTCGTGATTTAAGTGGTTCTTTTTTTGTTAATTCTCCAAAATAAGTGCGGAAATATTCAGATCTAGTCATTATAAATTATTGGAATGTTTAAAGAATAATTTAATAATTCCTTTTCCATCGTAATGCAGTCATTTTCAAAAGTTGCAGCTATGTTGTTTATTTATTTTAATGAAAAATATTTTGTCATGTAAAGTAGATCTACCGAGTACATATGATTTTAAAATTGGACTTTGTTTTGCAGGAAATTGTTAGTTTTAAATTTTTATTTTTAAATTTTTATTAAGTTTTATATTTATTATGTTTTCATAGACTTTGTTATTGCTAGAATATTGTAATTTCATAAAAGTCTAATAAAACATAATTAAAATATGCTTATAACATCATAAAATCATGGAATATGAAAATATGCTTATAACATCATAAAATCATGGAATATGTAATTATGTAAATAATCTAAATCAGAAATGTTAAGAGTGAGGAGAGAGAGTAAATAATCTTTTGTTTTGGACGTGGGGCCATTTTACCCTTTGCTTTTCCTAGAAATTCAGCAGCCAATCAGAAACATTTAAATGTTTCTGCTTTAGTATTAAGTAGATATGTCATTTGTTGAGTTTGTTGTGTAAAATGTTATCGTCGTAATGCTTTGTTTGGTAATTTAAGTTTGTTGGTATCAAAGCATATTTCACATTACACACTATTATTATACTTTCATGAAATTTGTTGTGTAATAACAATCACCACATACTCTGGTGCATTATTGTTGTGCATGAAAAGAAATTGTGTCATCTAATATTTTAATTGTTTTCATTATGTAAACAAAATATTATATATAATAATTTGTAATACTTGGCAAATTGATGTTTAGCATTGACTCATTTTAAAATGTTTGAGCAATAAATATTGGTTAATGCTCATAATGGTTATTTGGTTAAGGCTAGTGATGGCCTATACGTTTTCTTATATATTGTACAAGTGCTCAACAATTCTATAACGAAGAGGATGAATTTTAAAGTTACAAGTGTATACACATATATTCTACCTAATGTGGATGTTGGTTACTATGTTAATATAATACATGTTTTACAAATCCCCACAATTATTATTTGCAAAAGTTACTTTCATTATAAAATATTATTGAGCATTGGGAGATCGTCGGTTCGGGGACTCCTCTTGTTGCTACCGAAAGAGTCTAACGGGTTGTCGTATCTTGGGTGAGGAACGCACTAGCACTATTTGGTAACCAGTGCAGTGGAGGCGTTATCTCTCATAGGAAAGCGCCTAGCGCGATTCAACCCACGCTACATCTTTCTACTCTACTCTATTTTATATTATTGTTATTTAATTTACGTCTTTACATTATTATATATATATTATAATATTATTTACGGTATTATATTGCTTCACATTTTCTAACAGGACATAATAATCACTTATATGGAGAGAAAAAAAGTGAGCGAACCACTATCATCACCGCTTCAACTACAAGAAAATAAAAAGAAAAAAGAAAGAGAAAATGTTACAACCCTCGCGAATGCGGAAATAAAACAAACAAGCATGTGATTTAATTAGCGGAAATACGGTGTTTTTAAAACTTTTTACATGCATAAAGAAAAGTACGAGGAGTGTCAAATATTACAAACCAAAGTATGAAATATACTACACAAGAGACGTAGTCTCTCAAAATGTTATCAATGTCAAAGTGATTAGCAAACTAGCTAATTAACGTCTAGAGGTGAATCTTCCAGGGACAACGCCCTGAAAGTCCATAGACCTTAATTAGACTCCTCTAATTATTTACTAAATTACTTATTAATTTAGTTTATAATGATCTATGTAACATGCATGCAAATATAAAGATATTTATATAAAAGAAGTAATTTCCTCACATTGATATGGAAATTATATGGGCACAACAAGAACTCCTTCTTGTTGTTCTTGAGCTATAAACATGGATGAACACAAGAAATCTCCAAACTAGAAGACCTCCTTCAAGTTGCACCAAGATGACACCAAATAATCTACCCTTATTATTAACTAGATAATAAGATAGATATTATACTATTAATATTATGACTATATTACTACACTAGTAATACTTAGTAAATATTAGTATTTGAGAATTTTTAGTGAGAGGAAGGTTTTTAGAGAGAAGTAAGCAAATTGAACAAAATCAAGTAATGAAAAATGAACAACCAATGTTCATTATCAAGCACCTTTGGCCGGATGATCTAGTCCTTAAAAGGACTCTTATTTTGTTTGATTTGTTCACATGCATTTGAGTGGAGTGTTGTAGAAAAGATGATGATTGTTTTATACTTGTTATGTCACTTTCAATAAGTAACTAAAGAGTAAAAACAAGAACAAAATCATCACCCTTGTAACTACATCATAACCGGCCACAATTGGTCTAGTTAGGTCCATTTTGATTTTTGATATTTGTCTCACAAATACTTATTGATCATATGGTTAATTATCTTGTATAATTAAGTGTTAAGTTGATCATATAACAATTATATGACTCAATTAAATAAATAATATGTACTTAACATTTTAAGTAATATTTTACCATTATATCAATATATAATGGGTCCCACAATGCTTGGTTAATTTATTTTACAACTCCTTGTTAATATAATTAACTAATTACCTCTATCTCAAAACCTCAACTAATTTAGTAATTTAACGATTAATTACTAAGTTAAATCTTATTTAATCGTATTAAAATAAGATATAAATTTATTAGTCACTTATCGCATAATTGAAAAATAAGTTTAATCGAATTTGAGTTCTTAACTCAATTTCTAACAATTAACTCTCGTACATATCGAATATATGTAATGTACTAATTAACTGTATCGTATACAAATAATTAGTTACTATTTGGATTTCATCCTTTAGGTGTGACCGAAAGGGATCAGTTGATCACCGCCGTCAAACGACAATAACTTCAAACTCTAGTCAGCCAACCGTTATTGATTTACGTTAATCAACTGACTAATCATATATGTAGTCAATAATTATCCAAATTATATTCCATAATAAGATTTATTATGTGGCGCACTTTTGTGGAGGACACCTACTCCAACAATCTCCCACTTGTCTGACACAAGTGTGCGTCACCGATTCTCTTGTCTCTTTATCACATCTCCCACTCAACGCAAGGTGTCTTCCAGGTCGCACTTGCGATTGAGAATATCTAGAGTGGTTTTCTCGATAGGGAGAGTAACTGCTGCCGTAAAATCTACCATAGATTTCTATTTCGAGGCGTGGGCCACGCATCCAGTTAACTACTCCTCGAGTGGCCTAAAGATGTTTTTACCACAACGTTGGGTGGACAATTCCTGTTGATTCCATTTACTCTGTATGATGCAGATCACCATGATCCAGATAGAAGTCCATTCGGCCTCCTTTACGGACGACCTAGGAAAATTCAAACCAAAACCCATCGAAAAGCTGAACCGACTCAGATAGACGGTCGCCAGTCAAAAGAATCGACTTAGAGGAATAAGATAGAAGACCCTGCCCACGACCAGGCATTCAAAAAAGTGATTTAAATGTCACTGTCCGACAGAGTGTCATACAGTCTGTCTATGTAAACGACCAGTCATCTCCATGACCCCATGGTGCTGAACCAACCATCGATCGACTTACACTCTAGTCATTTCGAGACGTCACCTCATTGAGTGACTAGGGACAAAATACTAAGTTCGTCCTGTTCACTTGAATTGGGTTCAACCTTTCTTTCAACCAATTCAGATAAACAAAGTATTAAAATTTAGTCAAACTAAATAATGGAGTTTTTAATGAAACTCTAACAATGAATGCGATTATCAAATATTTGGAAAAATTGATACGCTATCAATAACATATCTTATAATCTTTAGCAATTCAGGTACATATTTCAATCCCCATTGAAATGACATGACTATCATGTTCAGCCTGCAAAAAGCATGGCTAATGGATTAGCAATACTTGCATCTTTCCCATCATTCTGATTGCTATTTCTCTTTGTCTATGTAATCTCATATTGCATAAAACTTTCTGAGTACGTGTCTAGATTTGAATCTAGACTTAGGTCTCTTGGCCTAAAGGTAGCTCCCACTGTTTTACCAGTATAATGGGATAGGATATACAACTATATGAACTATTTCTAGTCCCTCCAATACTGTCGAATCCAAGCTACTTTCATATGCATCATCATATGACGCAATGTACTCCATTTCCGTTGTTAAATCCTGTAACAACCCGAAAAGTACCCAATTTTTCTAGTAAAAATGTTTTACGATTACTTTTTAGCAAAGTTAAGTTTTAAAATAGAATTTATTGTTTCGAGTCGTATTTGGAAATTCCGAGTTCGTATTTGGAATTTCTGTGAGATTTCATGAAAATCCCGTTTTAAGTCATCTTTGACTTTTCTTGACTTTTAAGTCGTCTTTGACTTTTCTTGACTTTTTAAAGTCGTCATTGACTTTTCTTGACTTTTAAGTCGTCATAAACTTTTCTTGACTTTTAAGTCATCTTTGACTTTTCTTGACTTTCAGTCAGCTTTGACTTTCGTTGACTTTTTTCCGACTCGCCTTGTAATTTTGAAGACCGAAATTTTTATTTTAAAAAAATAATATTTTTAATTTATTTTTATTTAGATTTATTGGGATTTATGATAATTTAATAAAATTATTTTGAATTTATTCGGAATTTATAATAAGGTTTTACGGTTTAAACCCGGGAATCATTTAACTATTCCCGACTCATCGTAAATCCCGAAACAAACCCGAAACCCGACTTTGGCATGAGTTACACGCCCATGTCACCTTTTTCCACTCACATTAGATATTTTGAATTAATATGATTAAACTAATAATAATATCTAAGATATTTATAACTTTTTCGATCCGTCAACGAAAATTACACAAACCGTTTACAAAACAGATCCGATTCCTCTCATTTCTCACGGCTCCTCTCCTCTCTAATAGGGCTAGATATTTTCATTTCTTTTCATTAATATAACATAATATCTAGATATTTAATTTAATTAACTTAATATCTAATTAATTATCTTATTATAATAATAAAACCCGAGTCAATTCCGTAACAACAATTTCAAAACCCGACTCATTATTTTCTCTATAAACACACGGCCCAATCCCCCCATTACTCACTAACAACCTTTTCATTTTACAATAAATCAACTTAAGATCTAATTAATCGTTCTTCGTCGTTCTTCATTCGTTCTTCGTCGTTCTTCATTCGTTCTTCGTCGTTCTTGAGCAAAATCATCATAAAACCTTCATTTCTTAATTAAATCCGTCCTAACTTATATTTCTCGAATCTCCTCTTCGCTCTCCATCTTCAAGTACGGTTTAATTTCAAATCCGACAAAATCGTTTTCAACATTTAATTATGGAAAATCAAGTTTAAGTTCTAATAATGTTTTTTCTTGTCATTTCTTATAGGGGAAGATTTTGAAGACGAGTTTGGTGACTCGTATATTTTGGGTGAAGATTAGTAGACGGGTTTTATACTTCTTATTTTTTTGGTGCTAATTGGTTTTGCTAGCTAAGGTAACGATTCCGAGTTACTCGACGATTTAATGTTACATAGCTTTTGTTTCTTTTGTTTTTGGTTCATCTTTTGTTTTAGTTCATATTATGGTTACTTATGATTTTTAGTAGTAACATGATACGTAGTTATGATTTTATTATGTTGTATGAATTTATGACATGTTTAGTCTTCTTGACATATTTGTATGATTTATTTATAACCATGATTTTTGTATGAATGATGGTTGAATTGGTTGTTAAAAATGGATGTTGTTAATTAAAATCATGTTAGAATTAAATTAGAGTGGTAGTGGTCTTGGCCGTGTAAAGTGGTCGGGTGTGGTGGCTGAGAACCGGCCGGTTCAGGCCCGGTTCAGCCTGGTCCGGACCGGTCCAGCCCGGTCTGGGTTGGTCCGGGTTTTGGTCTTTGGGTTTGTGTCGATACTTGATTGTTTTGTTGTTGTTTGGACGGGTTTT
>JAIUZE010067082.1:0-21956 GCA_022085475.1 Heliosperma pusillum
TTCAAGCAAAGCGTTACAACGGATTCTACAACAGAAGCAGAGTACCTTGCAGCGTCTGAAGCTGCAAAGGACGCTGTGTGGATTCGGCAATTTTTGGAAGGACTATCAGTAGTCCCTACTGCCAAAGATCCTATCACAATTTATTGTGATAACAGTGGGGCTATTTTTCAGGCAAAAGAGCCCAAGTCTAGTAACAAGTCTACACATGTACTTAGGAAATATCATGTAATTAGAGATTACGTGGACAGAAAGGAAATTGACATTTGTAAGGTTGGGACAGATGACAACATTGCTGATCCTTTAACCAAGCCTTTATCAAAGGCAAAGCATGATGGTCATGTTGTCACAATGGGATTGAGACGTATACCAGAATTCCTTTAGATATGTAATATGTAATAATTGAATGTGTAATAATTATTCATATTGATAATTGCATTCATTTCGAGTTTCATTTAAACTCTTTTCATTTAGTTGACTAAAATTTAATACTTGTTTATTCCGAATAGATTGTTGGACACACTTTCAAAGTGAATAGGACGAACTTAGTATTTTGTCCCTAGTCACGCAATGAGGTGACGTCTCGAAATGACTAGATTGTAAGTCGATCGATGGTTGGTTCAACACCATGGGGTCATGGAGATGACTGGTCGTTTACATAGACAGACTGTATGTCACTCTGTCGGACAGTGACATTGTAGAGACCCTTAAATCAATTATTTGATGTCTGGTCGTGGCAGGGTCTTCTATCTTATTCCTATAAGTCGATTCTTTTGACTGTCGACCGTCTATCTGAGTCGGTACAGTTTCCGATTGGTTTTGGTTGATGTTCTAGGTCATGCCGTAAAAGAAGGCCGATGGACATCTTCTGGATCATGGTGATCTGCATCATACAGAGTAGATGAATCAACAGGAATTGTCCACCCACGTTGGGTAAAAACATCTTTAGGCCACTCGAGGAGAAGTTACTGTAAATGCGTGGCCACGCTCGGAAAGAGATATATGGTAGATTTTCCGGTCAGACAGTTACTCTCCCTATCGAGAAAACCACTCTAGATATTGTCAATCGCAAGTGCGACCTGGAAGACACCTTGCGTTGAGTGGGAGATGTGATAAAGAGACAAGAGAATCGGTGACGCACACTTGTGTCAGACAAGTGGTAGATTGTTGGAGTAGGTGTCCTCCACAATAGTGCGCCACATAATAAATCTTATTAAGGAATATAATTGGGATATTTATTGACTATATATATATGATTAGTCAGTTGATTAACGTAAATCAATAACGGTTGGCTAACTAGAGTTTGACGTTATTGTCGTTTGACGGCGGTGATCAACTGATCCCTTTCGGTCACACCTAAAGGATGAAAGCCAAATAGTAACTAATTATTTGTATACGATACAGTTAATTAGTACATTACATATATTCGATATGTACGAGAGTTAATTGTTAGAAATTGAGTTAAGAACTCAAATTCGATTAAACTTATTTTTCAATTATGCGATAATTGACTAATAAATTTATATCTTATTTTAATACGATTAAATAAGATTTAACTTAGTAATTAATTGTTAAATTACTAAATTAGTTGAGGTTTTGAGATAGAGGTAATTAGTTAATTATATTTACAAGGAGTTGTAAAATAAATAAACTAAGCATTGTGGGACCCATTATATATTGATATAATGGTAAAATATTACTTAAAATGTTAAGTACATATTATTTATTTAATTGAGTCATAGAATTGTTATATGATCAAATTAACACTTAATTATACAAGATAATTAACCATATGATCAATAAGTATTTGTGAGACAAATATCAAAAATCAAAATGGACCAAACAAGGCCATAGTGGCCGGTCATGTTGTTAGTAGTATGGTGATGATTGTTGTTCTTATTTACACTCACAAGTCACCATGTGAAAGTGACATATCAAGTAGAATATAATCATCACTTATACTACAACACTCCACCCTAATGCATGTGATTAAATTAAACAAAATAAGAGGCCATTTTGGACAAGGTTGGTCCGGCCATATTGGCTATATAATGAACAATTGTTGTTCATTTTTCTACTACTTCATTTTTGTGCAATTTTACACTTCTCTCTAAAACTCTTCCTCTCACTAAAAACTCTCATATACTAATATTTCTTAAGTATTACTAGTGTAGTAATATAGTCTAATATTAGTAGTATAACATCTATCTTATTATCTAGTTAATAATAAGGGTAGATCATTTGGTATCATCTTGGTGCAACTTAGAGGAGATCTTCTAGTTTGGAGATTACTTGTGTTCATCCATATTTGTAGCTCAAGAACAACAAGAAGGAGTTCTTGTTGTGCCCTTATATTTTCCATATCAATGTGAGGAAATTTCTTCTCTTATATAAATGTCTTTTTATTTGCATGCATGTTACATAGATCATTAAATACTAAATTAACAAGTAATTTAGCAACTAATTAGAGGAGTCTAATTAAGGTCTATGGACTTTCATGTGGTATCCGAGCTAGCTTGTGGGTGTCCGAAAGGAGAAATCGAACTTTAATAGATATGGTTCGATCTATGATGAGTCTAACAGAGCTTCCTGATTATTTTTGGGGTTTTGCTATCTTATCTGCAATATTTTCACTAAATCGAAGCCCGACTAAAGCGGCAAACAAGACTCCATATGAGATATGGACAGAAAAAGTCTCTTATTTGTCATTTATCAGAATTTGGGGATGCGAGGCTTTTGTTAAGAATAAGTCTGACGATAAACTCGCACCCAAATCTGACAAATGTCTTTTCGTAGGATAGCCAAAGGAATCACGTGCTTATTACTTCTACAATAAACACGAGGACAAAGTGTTTGTGTCTCGTGATGCAGTCTTTTTAGAAAATGATTTTATTTCTAAAAGACAGAGTGAGAGAAAATTTGAACTTGATGAAGTCCAAGAGCCACAAACCAAAAAGGCCGACGAGGAAAACGTTCCCTCTTCGTCTGGCACGGTCATTATTCCTTCGGAACCTAGGAGGTCAAGCAGAGTTAGTCATCAACCTGATAGATACCTTGGTATTATAGAGGAAGGTGATGACTATAATGTGTTACTTTTTGAAAGTAACGAACCTACTACCTACAAAGCATCCATTTCTAGTCCCGACTCAAAGCTATGGTAGGAGCCATGAATCCGAAATGGATTCTATGTACGACAATCAAGTATGGGACTTGGTTGATTTACCTAAGGAGGTACGACCTTTTCAGTGTAAGTGGATCTATAAGCTCAAAAGTGGCATAGACAAACATAATGATGTTTATAAAGCTAGATTGGTGGCAAAAGGTTTCACCCAAGTTCATGGTCTTCACTATGACGAAACCTTCGCCCCAGTCGCCATGCTTCGATCCATAAGGATTATCTTAGAGGTTGCCGCATTTCATAATTATGAGATTTGGCAAATGGATGTCAAAACCGCCTTCTTGAATGGGATTATAGAAGAGGAAGTGTACATGACACAACCTGAAGGTTTTGTGGATCCATCAAACCCTAAGAAGGTATGCAAACTTAAGAGATCCATCTATGGTCTTAAACAAGCATCCAGGAGTTGGAATCATCGTTTCGATCATGTAATTAAACAAAATGGTTTCACTCGAAGCGTCGAGGAACCGTGTTTATACATGAAGTTTAGTGGGAGTAAAGTAACTTTTCTAGTCTTGTATGTAGATGACATACTACTCATTGGGAATGATATTCCAATGCTCACTTCTGTAAAGGAGTGACTAGGGATACATTTCCAAATGAAAGACTTAGGAGAGGCCCATCGTATCTTAGGTATCCGGATCTATAGGGATAAATCTAAGAGGATACTAGCATTAAGTCAAGAAACTTATATTGATAAGATTCTTGATCGGTTCAACATGAAAGACTCTAAGAGAGGCTTTCTTCCTATGGGAAGTGGGATTACTTTGAGCAAGTCAGAGTGCCCTACGAAACCCGAGGAGATTGAACGCATGAAATTGATCCCTTACGCATCTGTTGTTGGATCAATCATGTATGCTATGATGTGCACTCGTCCCGATGTTGCATATGCTTTGAGCATGACAAGTCGTTACCAAGCAAATCCAGGTGAGAGTCACTGGATAGCCGTAAAGAACATCCTTAAGTACTTGAGAAGGACCAAGGATTCGTTCTTAGTGTTTGGAGGCGAGACTGAGTTACGTGTAAAGGGTTACACAGATGCCAGTTTCCAAACAGATAGGGATGATATGAAATCCCAATCCGGCTACGTTTATATGATGAATGGAGGAGCTGTTTGCTGGAAGAGTTTCAAGCAAAGCGTTACAGCGGATTCTACAACAGAAGCAGAGTACCTTGCAGCGTCTGAAGCTGCAAAGGAAGCTGTATGGATTCGGCAATTTTTGGAAGGACTAACAGTAGTCCCTACTGCCAAAGATCCTATCACGATTTATTGTGATAACAGTGGGGCTATTTTTCAAGCAAAAGAGCCCAAGTCTAGTAACAAGTCTAGACATGTACTTAGGAAATATCATGTAATTAGAGATTACGTGGACAGAAAGGAAATTGACATTTGTAAGGTTGGGATAGATGACAACATTGCTGATCCTTTAACCAAGCCTTTGTCAAAGGCAAAGCATGATGGTCATGTGTCACAATGGGATTGAGACGTGTACCAGAATCCCTTTAGATTTTAAAATATGTAATAATTGAATGTTGTATTAATTATTTCATATATGATAATTGCATTCATTGTTCGAGTTTTATTTTAAACTCTTTTATTTAGTTTGACTAAATTTAATACTTTGTTTATCCGAATAGATTGTTGGACCCTATTCAAGTGAATAGGACGAACTTTGTATTTTGTCCCTAGTCACTCAATGAGGTGACGTCTCGAAATGACTAGATTGTAATTCGATCGATGGTTGGTTCAGCACCATGGGGTCATGGAGATGACTGGTCGTTTACATAGACAGACTGTATGACACTCTGTCAGATAGTGACATTGTAGAGACCCTTAAATCAATTATTTGATGCCTGATCATGGCAGGGTCTTCTATCTTATTCTTATAAGTCGATTCTTTTGACTGGCGGCCGTCTATCTGAGTCGGTGCAGTTTCCAATTGGTTTTGGTTGATGTTCTAGGTCGTGCCGTAAAAGGAGGCCGATGGACCTCTTCTGGATCATGGTGATCTGCATCATACAGAGTAGATGAATCAACAAGAATTGTCTACCCACGTTGGGTACAAACATCTTAAGGCCACTCGAGGAGAAGTTACTGTAAATGCGTGGCCACGCTCGGAAAGAGATCTATGGTAGATTTTCCTGTCAGACAGTTACTCTCCATATCGAGAAAACCACTCTAGATATGGTCAATCGCAAGTGTGACCTGAAAGACACCTTACGTTGAGTGGGAGATGTGATAAAGAGACAAGAGAATTGGTGACGCACACTTGTGTCAGACAAGTGGGAGATTGTTGGAGTAGGTGTCCTCCATAAATAGTGCGCCACATAATAAATCTTATTAAGGAATATAATTGGGATATTTATTGACTATATATATGATTAGTCAGTTGATTAACGTAAATCAATAACGGTTGGCTGACTAGAGTGTGACGTTATTGTCGTATGACGGCGGTGATCAACTGATCCCTTTCGGTCACACTTAAAGGATGAAATCCAAATAGTAACTAATTATTTGTATATGATACAGTTAATTAGTCCATTACATATATTCGATATGTACGAGAGTTAATTGTTAGAAATTGAGTTAAGAACTCAAATTCGATTAAGTTTATTTTGCAATTATGCGATAATTGACTAATAAATTTATATCTTATTTTAATACGATTAAATAAGATTTAACTTAGTAATTAATCGTTAAATTACTAAATTAGTTGAGGTTTTGAGATAGAGGTAATTAGTTAATTATATTTACAAGGAGTTGTAAAATAAATTAACTAAGCATTGTGGAACCCATTATATATTGATATAATGGTAAAATATTACTTAAAATGTTAAGTACATATTATTCATTTATTTGTGTCATATAATTGTTATATGATCAAATTAACACTTAATTATACAAGATAATTAAGCATATGATTAATAAGTATTTGTGAGACAAATATCAAAAATCAAAATGGACCAAACAAGGCCATAGTGGCCGGTCATGTTGTTAGTAGTATGGTGATGATTGTTGTTCTTATTTACACTCACAAGTCACCATGTGAAAGTGACATATCAAGTAGAATATAATCATCACTTATACTACAACACTCCACCCTAATGCATGTGATTAAATTAAACAAAATAAGAGGCCATTTTGGACAAGGTTGGTCCGGCCATATTGGCTATATAATGAACAATTGTTGTTCATTTTTTCACTACTTCATTTTGTGCAATTTTACACTTCTCTCTAAAACTCTTCCTCTCACTAAAAATTCTCATATACTAATATTTCTTAAGTATTACTAGTGTAGTAATATAGTCTATTATTAGTAGTATAACATCTATCTTATTATCTAGTTAATAATAAGGGTAGATTATTTGGTGTCATCTTGGTGCAACTTGAAGGAGGTCTTCTAGTTTGGAGATTTCTTGTTCATCCATATTATTAGCTAAAGAACAACAAGAAGGAGTTCTTGTTGTGCCTATATTATTTCCATATCAATGTGAGGAAATTTTTTCTTTTATATAAATGTCTTTATATTTGCATGCATGTTACATAGATCATTAAATACTAAATTAACAAGTAATTTAGTAACTAATTAGAGGAGTCTAATTAAGGTCTATGGACTTTCACTTTGAACCCTATTAAAGTGAACTGGATTAACATAGCATTGGCCCCTAGTTGCTTACATGAGGTGAAGTCTCGAAGTGACTAGAGTGTGATGCGATTGATGGCAAGTTCAAGTGCCATAGAGTCATATGAGATGACTAGTTGATCACATAGACAGACTGTATGGGACACTCTGTCGAGCAGTGACCGCTGATAGAGTTCTGTCAATTCATAAAGCCTGGTCGTGGCGAGAGCTACTATAGTATTCTTTTTTAGTCAATTCTTTAGACTAGAGACTATTCGCCCAAGTCGGCATAGTTTCTGATTGACTTTGATTTTTTCCCCAAGCCATTCTGTAAAAAGGGGTGAATGGGCAATTGTTGGGTCATGAAGAACTGTGAGTGTACGAAGGAAATAGTGCGATGGAAATTGTCCAACCCGTTGTCAGGGTTAACAAATATCTCGAGGCCACTCGAGGAGTAGTGAACTGGAAATGCGTGGCCACGCTCTGAAGGTATCTACAGTAGATAATTTCGGTCAGACAGTTATTCTCCAAATCGAGGAAACCACTCTAGATATGATCACGTGCAAGTTCGACCTGCCAGACACCTTGCATTGAGTGAGAGATTTAAAATATGACAAGAGAATTGGTGACGCACACTTGTTGCGAACAAGTGGGAGATTGTTGGAGTGAGTGTCCTCAACAATAGTGCGATCACTTAATTAAATCTCATTAACAAGAATACAAAGGGATGATTAACATTATAGTCAACTGATCCACATTAATCGGTAATGATTGGCTTACTAGAGTTTGACATTACTGTCGTATGACGGTGGTGATTAGTTGATCCCTTGAGGTCACACCGAAAGGACAATTCTCTAATCAAGAATATTAATTAATTGTATAACGATACAGATTAATTAATCCCTTAAACATAACGAGTTTACGAGTGAGAAATATATGTTATTGTAATATGATTAAATAAGATTCAATAATATAATTGTTATATTAGAATGCTTAATGTTTATGAAACATTTGAGATAAGCATAATTGGTTGATCATAATTACAATTAGTTGTAGATCATATCAACCAAATATGAGATGACCCATTATATATATATATGTGATCATAAATTATTACTTAAATTGTTAAGTTTAATTTATTTGACATGAAATTGTATTTAATTAGTTAAATACATAATTATATTTTGAGATAACATGTCACATGTCACATGTCACATGTGTGACAAATGACAAAATCACATTTTATAAAATGGAGTCCATTTTAAGTGGTATAACCGGTTTTGTGGGGTGGTTGGGTAGGTTTAGGCTTTAAACATTATTCTAATGATGATTAAACATAATCATTACTAGCCTAAACACCTATAGCCACCCTACCATCTTGTTAAGACAAAACATAATCTTTTGCATCTTGTTCAAATAAGAGGATGTTTTCCTCTTATGAACTTACTTGAATTATCTCATAATATTCACTAAACATCTCACTACAAAATACAACAAAATACTTAGAAACTTTAAAAGTTTCATAGAACTTTTGTTGGAGTATAAACATTACATTACTAAAGTAGTTAGTGGAGTGTTGTATACTTGTTATTAAGGGAATCTTGTTTATTGTTCTAGTGAAACAATAATCAAGAGATTAAGGATAGTCTAGGTGCATCACCAAGGAGAGTTCCTATACTTGGAACTAGGAAGTTCATCCATACATTCTTAAGCTCAAGAACAAGTACAAGAAGGTGTCTTGTATTTGTGCCCAATACCCGAAATATAATCAATGTGAGGAACATTTTTCTTTCTCTATTTCGGTTTATATTATTTGCATGTAACTAGATCTTGTAACTAATTAAAGAGTTAATTAGTTTTACTTAAGAAATGTCTTAAGTGTAGGTATATGAACCTAACATGTATATGACGAAGTCTTTAACCAATAAGTTGCTTTTGAAGCAGCGTTTGTTCAGTCTGAGTATGCAGGAAGGTATGCCTCTTCGAGATCATTTAGATTAGTTAAACACAATTTTACTAGAACTGTGTAATATTGATGTTAAGGTGGACGATGAAGATGCTGCATTAATTATATTAGTTTCTTTACCACTGTCGTATAAGAATTTTGTTCAGTCGTTTACTGTTGGTAAAGATACTGTGTCTCTAGAAGAGGTCAGATCGTCTCTTCATATTAGAGAATTGCGCTATAAGGCGACTGGTATGGTTACTGATAATCAGGCTGCATGATTAGTAGCCAGTGGAGGTTATGGTCAGGGAAATTCGGGAAAAATATATGAAACCGTCTTATTTTGGTTCTTCTAGTTCGGCTGGTACTTTTGGTTCCAAGGGTCCTAAACCTAATGATATCTGTAACTACTGTAAATAAAATGGGCATTGGAAATTTGATTGTTCTAAGAAGAAACAACAGAATAAATTTGGTACTGCTGTTGTAGCAAATGCAGATTCCGAGGAAGATGATTATGCTCTAGTTACGGATAGGGTCACACATCACACTGATATGTGGATTCTAGATTACGGAGCGTCTTATCATATATGTCTGATAGGCTATCGCACACCTAATCAAAGATAAATACCCTAGACACAAATGAATGTAGTAATAGGGGTCGAACACAAGGAGACGGGAGTTAGTATATACAAGTTGTTATTTATGGGGTGAATTCTATCAACGTCGTTTATCGATTGGTTTGGTTGGGTTTATGAATCAACAATAATAATAAAGTAAGAGTCTAGGGAGGTCGGGTCACACATGCAAATTATGTAAATGCTCAAGTCAAACTAGGATATTGATAATAACGATAATTGTTTAGGCTAAATACACCCACCTCTCGATATTAGTGTCAACCATAGATCGGGTCCTAACGAACTCTCGCTTTGGCTAGGTTGATCTACTAACACATGCTTAGTCTAATTCAATTTCGTGCCTCTCGACTTATAGAAAGAATTAACGAATATAATCAAGGATTGTGATCAATAATCAAAGACTAACAATACAATACAAGCATGTGATAGAAACAACTATTTGATATCATAACATCTCATTTCAACAATTGCAAATATTATTTATGCATGGCTTTCCTAATTCCCTAGACAAAGTAACTACTCTTGCATAATGATAACTAATCTAATGACAAATGATAAAGTAAACATGATAACTAACTAATAATGGAAATGACAAAGGAAATAACAAAACAATACAAGAAATAGAATTACCTCAACAAAGGAAATAAAACTTAGAATTTAAGAAAACAATGGAACCAAATAACTTGCCAATGAACTTGTAATATAAATTGAAATACTTAAAGAAATTATTTATAACAACTAATGGAAACTAAACTATTCTAAACCTAATCTAATGACTAATGACATTGTGTAAAAGAGTGTTTTTTAGAGTGTAGAATGATGTAAAAGATTGATGAGAAAGATGCCTCTAAGTGTCGAGGTCCCTCTCCTTTATATATGGAGAGGGACTTGAAACGTATGCTTTCACAGAACCCAAATCCCGATCGGGGAATGGAAACCCCGATCGGGGTTTCACTAATCCGGCTACAATTGCTTAATTACTCCATTAAATACTTAAGGAATCCTATGCTATGCCTTTAAGCTCCTTAATTCCCCGGTTAATTGCATAGTTTGGCATCCCATGAGCATACAAAGAGCATCCCTATGTTGAGTGGTGGACTCCTTAGTTTGGGCTCCATTTTGGTTTCTCATTTGTACACCAAACCATTTCACAAATCTTCATGCTTGGGCTTGTCATTTCTCATAGTATCCTTCCATGGTCCATCTTGCTTCCATTTTAGCTTAGTGAACTTTGATGCTTGCTAATGTGCTAGGAAAAAGCCTCTAAATGCTTAGATTCCTACAAAATGTAACAAACACAAGTAATACACCTAGAACACGTAATTTGCTCACAAATATACTAAACAAAGTATAATAATCAAATAAACCGAGCTAAACTAGGAAGTTAAACTATATATAAAATGGACTCATCAATGTCCGCGCAGATAGTGGTTTACAACCTATGAACAGGTAGATGTGGGCACGATTTCTATGGCCAACAATGCGATTTGTAGTGTAGTTGGGATCGGCTTAGTAAAGATACAGACACATGATGGTAAATTCTGCACATTGAACGAAGTTAGACTTGTTCCACTGATGACGAAGAATCTGATATCCTTAAGCACGCTGGACAGTAAGGGTTTCGATTTTCAGGGTGAAGGTGGAGTTCTGAACATCTGCAAGGGTTCTAATGTGGTTTTGAGGGGCATCAATCATGGTACTCTATATTATCTTCAGGGATCTACTCTGTCAGGTTCTGTTGCTTTTGCATCATCTAATGTTGATAAATAAGATCTGACTAAGCTGTGTCATACGAGGCTTGGTCAAATGAGTGAAAGGGGGATGCAGACTTTGTCTAAAGAAGATCTTCTGTGTGATCACAAGGTCAAGGATCTGGATTTCTTTGAGCATTGTGTTTTTGGGAAGCTACATCGCAACAAGTTTCCTAAAGCAGTGCATTAGACCAAGGGTACACTTGATTACATCCATTCTGATTGCTGGGGTCCTTCTAAGGTGGAGTCTTTGGGAGGCCGCGGGTAATTTGTGTCAATTATTGATGATTATTTGAGGATGACTTGAATATATCTGATGAAGCACAAAAGTGAAGCTTTCAGTCAGTTCAAGCACTGGAAAACACTAATGGAGAATCAAACCGGGAAGAAGGTCAAGAGGCTGCGAACTAATAAGGTTCTGGAGTTTTGCTAGTCTGAATTCAATGAGTTCTGCAAGAAAGAAAGGATTTTTAGACATCATACAGTCCGAGATACACCTCAGCAAAACGGTGTAGCAGAGCGAATGAATCAGACACTTCTGGAGAGGGCGAGGTGCATGCTCTCTAATGCTGAACTAACAAAGCGATTCTGGGGAGAAGCAGTTAGTACAACATGCTATCTGATAAATAGGGGACCTCACACGAGTCTGAATCTTAAAACTTCTTTTAAGATGTGGTCTGATAAGCCTGCTGATTATTCTATTTTAAGAGCTTTTGGTAGTACTACTTATTATCATGTAAATGAGGGTAAGTTAGAACCTCGAGCTAAAAAGGGAAAATTTGTGGGTTATGGGGATGGTGTCAAGGGATATCACATCTGGTCTCCATCTGAGGGTAGGGTTATTTTAAGCAAGAATGTTGGTTTTGATGAAAATTCTATGATTAATCCTATTGTGAAGTCTGTTATTGTGTCAAATAGTAGTAGTGTTGATAAACAGGTGGAGCAAGAAATCACTCTTGATGAGAGTGAACCACAACACGAAGATCAACAACTACAATCAGAATCTGAACCATCACATTCTTCATTACCAATTAAAAATCAGCCAAGTTTGGCTCGTGAGCGGTCAATTAGGACCAATTTTGGGAAGCCTCCGAACATATTTGGTCGTGAAAAGATAATTTGGTGGGTTTTGCACTTCTGGTTGTTGAGGAGGTGGATCTGGATTCTAATGAACCATCCACCTACAAAGAAGCAGTTACTGGTACCGAGTCTCCCAAATGGCTTGCTGCAATGGGAGATGAGATGGAGTCACTTTAGAAGAATCAGACATGAGAATTAACCAAGAGGCCGAGGGATAGAAAGATTGTTACATGCAAATGGGTTTTCAAGAAAAAGGAAGGGGAAACAGAGGTTGAATAGGTCAAGTATAAAGCTCGGGTTGTAGCTAGGGGGTTCACGCAAAGAGAGGGGGTAGACTACAATGAGATTTTCTCACCAGTGGTCAGACATACTTCCATCAGGGTGCTACTAGCGATAGTTGCACATCAGGATTTGGAGCTTGAATAACTAGATGTTAAAACAGCTTTCCTACATGGAGAGTTGGAGGAAGAGATATACATGACTCAGCCATAGGGTTTCCAGGTTCCTGGAAAAGAAGATTATGTTTGCAGGCTGAAAAAGTCCTTATATGGGATGAAATAGTCTCCCACGCAGTGGTACAAGTGGTTTGACAACTATATGATGCAGATCGGCTATAATAGGTGTTCGTATGATTGTTGTGTATACTAAAGTAAGGCTGCAAATGATTCATTCATCTATCTAGTCCTATATGTCGATGATATGCTAATAGCCGCAGGGAAAAAGTCTGAAGTTCAGAAACTGAAGGGTCTCTTAAGTACTGAGTTTGAGATGAAAGACTTGGGTGCAACAAAGAAAATTCTGGGAATGGAGATCTTCAGGGATGGAAGCAAGAAAAAGCTTTTCTTATCTCAGAAAGGCTATATTCAGAAGGTGTTGTCAAGGTTTGGCATGTCTACAGCTAAATCCATAGAATACTCGTAGTGCATCAAATGCACATTTGTCTGTTGCGTTTTCACCTAAGTCAGCTGAAGAGAAGGCATACATGTCTCAGGTTCTTTATGATAATACCGTGGGAAGTTTGATGTATGCTATGGTCTGTACTAGACCTGATTTAGCACAGTCTATCAGTGTGGTAAGACGCTTTATGGGTGATCCAGGAAAAGAACATTAACAAGATGTGAAGAGGATCTTTCGGTACCTTAAGGGTACTTCTGATGTTGGTCTCATTTATGAAGGTGATGCAGAGTGTTTAGGATCTGGGTATTCTGACTCAGATTATGCTCGAGATGTGGACAGTAGAAGATCAATGACTGGTTATGTATTCACTCTTTGTGGTTCAGTTGACAGTTGGAAGGCTACTTTGCAGCCTACAGTAAACGTTGTCTACTACAGAAGCTGAGTATATGGCGTTGACATCAGCGGCTAAAAAGGGAATATGGTTGAAAGGGCTGATTAATGATTTGGGTCTACATCGAGATCAAGCTATTGTGTACTGTGACAGTCTCAGTGCAATCTATCTTGCTAAGGATCAAGTCCATCATGAGAGAACTAAACACATTGATGTGAGGTATCATTTCCTTAGGAATGAGAAGATGATTAAGGTGAACAAAGTGAATACTGCTGATAACCTAGGTCATATGTTAACCAACCCAGTTCCGCAGAGCAAGTTCGAACACTATTTGGCTTGCTAAATATCTGAAACATCTGATTTCCCTTAGGGGCAATATCTCAGGGGGGAAGGCAGAAGAGTTTTCTGGTACATCTGGCATCTATGGGGGTGCATCTGTGTGGATGTGGGAAAATGCGCGTAGCTTTTTTATCTACGTGGGGTTTCCGTTTTGAAAAGGAGTCGCCACCAAGTTTGAAGAACTTGGAAACCATTTAGAGAAAAGGATCCGTGTGAGGGTACGTGTTGGGAAGTTAAATTAATCTCATAAATAAACACCCAACCCCGCCCGTTGAAATAACGGCCTCTACTAAGGATGATGATAGCTTATCGAGTAGAACTATGATCGTTTATGCAGATGCAAACATCGTTTTAACCCCTAACATGTGAGATGATTTCTATGTCATTTAATGCATTTAATATACTATGTCCAAGTGATTTAGCATGTGAGTTCATTCGATCTATGCTATTCTAGCAAGCAATCACAACAAGGCTTAAAGGGGAAGGGGAGCCAGTGGGGACTAACTATTACAACCCAGACGATCTCGTCGACTCGATGCACAAACAATTTAAAATAGATACAACTCGATCTATATACAACGGACTAAACAACACGACTCTCACGCCTATTCTAGACACAAAAACGTGCCAATAAGGAGGTTATGGCTCACATGGACTTTAACCTTCTTATTACTTTGCACCATCGCTTTGATTCAATTAATTAAATACTTCAATTTAATGAACTAAAACAAAGGTTTTTGAAAATCATATGACTTGAAATAAATAAAGGACATAGTAGACCCTTATTTAAATTACATCACTCGACTTTGAATTAATTACAACAAACTTGCGATATTTAAAACAAACAAATTAAATCAATTGCAATAATTACCGAATTAAAGCAATAAATAATCAACACAAGGCAACATGTGGTAGCCTATTAGTTATATCATAATTAAGCATGTAAAACAATAGACAAATTCAACATGTGAAACGTAACATGTAACATCAATTAACATGTGATTTAGTTCAATTACTTCATAATTAAATCGAATCTAACAAACTAAACATGCCAATAATCATATCTAATCCTAAACATGATATCAAACATGATACAACATTCAACGTTAATTATTCTCATTAATTTACCACATAAAATTGATTAAATATTCTTTTAATCATAACAAGTCAATTTAACTCAAATTATCTCATAAATTAAACTAAAAAACTAACAATATTAACAAACCTAAACAAACTAATTAAAATTTCATCGTAATTATTTTTACCATCTAGTTCTTGTTAAAACACCATTAAACAATAATCAAACAACAAAGAATTAAACTAAACATGTTTATTAACTAAATAACATAATTAGTACTAATCCTATAGAAGTTAATCATCATTAGTCATCACTTATCATCAACAAATATCATTAACAAAATTAATAATAAAAGACGATGATTAAACGATAAGTAATAAAAGTCATCACTTACATGTACTTCGGACGGTATTCAAAAGTGTTGGATGTAAGTTTTCACCAAGGGTACGTCTTCGACGGTTTTTAAACTTAATCAAACAATAAAGATTAAAACTTTTAATCTTTAAAATTAAAACACATTGAAATTCAAAAGAAACCAACTTCCTTGGTTTCGCGCGGTTTTTGGTGTCTCGAGTGACCTATTTCAAATCGACACTACGACTTCGTTTCTTACTCAAATTCGGTCCGAAAGACGTTTTGGAATCGTGAGACTCCAAAGTTTTGATTTTTAGAAAGAAACAGAGACAAACAATACTCTTTATTGACTGAAAACGAGTGAAAACAGAGGCTGTTCAGAACAGAAGCAAAGGTTTGTTTTGATTTATTTGTTTTTTTATGATAACTTCCTAAATTAATTTTTGATGATGTAAATTTCAATATTGTGGAGATAATAATACAAAATTTAAAAAATCTCTAAGACAATCTTTAAGAGACTTAAAAGCTTTTATATTGATATCTAAATTCCGAGGATGATTTCTATTTATAATCACATGATCACCCCAGCTTATGATATTTTTCCGATGTGGGACAAATCTACTAATTATACGTTATAAATTCATCACACATACATTATTTTTCAATGTAGGACAAATAACATATTAAGTAGTACACCATCAAAATTATTATTTATATATCACATGATCACTGTTGTGGAGATAATAATACAAACTTTTACTTTAAGACAATACTTAAGAGAGTCAAATGACTCCTATTTATAATCATATTTATGATCACTCCACCTTATGATCGATAATGTTCCGATGTTTTTCAATGGGAGACAAATAACACACTATGTAGTTTGCCATTAAAATTATTATTTATGATACTTATACAAATTAATTTTTAATGATGTAAGTTTCACTATTGTGAATATTATATTCAAAATTTTAAGAATTTTATAAGACAATACTTAAGAGGCTTAAAAAACTATGGGATGATACCTAAGGTTTAAGGATTACTCATATTTATAATCATAAGATCACCATATCTTATGATAATTTTTTAATGTGGGACAATTCTACTATTTATACGCAATATATTCACCACACATACATTATTTTTCAATGTGGGACTAATAAAAAATTAAGTAGTACACTATCTTTTTCTAGAAAACAATTATTTCTTTACTGTAACAAAAGTATTATACTAATATTATAATAATAATAATAATAATAATAAATATTTTAAAAGTCATTTATTTAATTTTTCACATACTTTATACTCTGGTTTTATCATATAATAAACAATATGTTAGTAAAAAAAATTATACTCTAATGAAAGTATTTTTCGATAAAAATCCAAATATGTAAGTTTCAAAACAATTTGCGTTAATTTTTTTTCTTATATCGATAATAAAACAATTTTCTTACGTAAATAATAGTTGTGATATTAAAAATATTACACATTCTCTTTTTCGTAATCTTGCAAGATCTTATAACTTTCCAAAAACTGAAAAAGATGATGTGAACGCTCTGGAATAGCTCAAAAAAGTTTCTTATATATGTATTTATATAGGGTCAGGATCCAGTGAGAATCACTAACATAATGAGAACCGTTAGAACTCTCACTAAATCTCTACCAAATCTTGTTTCGAAAGTTTTGATGGATCATTTACATTAGTTTAGTTTATTCAATCAAAATATTTGCAGTAAGTAAACAGGTTTTATTGATTATATTAAAAAGTATGTACTTAATGTACATAAATTCAATTAGGTAAACTAAAACTACTCTAAATGCATGAAAACGAGTATTAGGTGCATGCAAATTGTTACATGCATGAAAACAATTACTAGGTGTATGAAAATAACGAAATCTAGATGCAAGAAAATAAGTACTAGGTCACTACTACAAAAACAGGCTATGACAACGGTTAAAAACCGTTGTAATATTAAAAGGCGGACGTTGTTAAAGCCTCCGTTGTTAAAGGTTTTAACAACGGTTCATATTTAATGAAAAAACCGTTGTGAATATTTTGAACAACGGTAAAAAGCCGTTGTTATTACTAGATAAATGTTGTTAAAACGTGTGAATAATTTTGGTGGGAAAGATACAACAACGGTTCTGTTAAAAGAAACCGTTGTTAAACGTGTGTGTAGTTTTGGTGGGAAAGATTATAACAACGCTTTAGTTTTTCAAACCCGTTGTAAATATAGTTAATTATAACGGAGTATACTAAGGAAGCCGTTGTGGAAAGTTTTAATGACAACAGGTATATCAGAATAAACCGTTGTTAAAGGTATGATTAGTTTTGGTGGGAAATATGTAACAACGCTTTTAATGAATTTTAAAAAAAAACCTTTGTTATTATTTATATTATTGTTTTTGAAAAAAATTGTAATTTGTTCCCCTGCCAGTGAAAATCCTGCATAAATCAGCAGTAGTAGCAGCACGCATAAACCACTTTCAGCAGCAGCAAAATGATATAATATATAAATCAGAGCAATTCATGTACAGAGCAATTCATGTACAGAGCAATTCATGTACAGAGCAATTCATGAACAGAGCAATTCATGTACAGCAGCAGCAAAATAATATATACAACCAAAATGATCTCCTTCAGAGCAATTCATACTTACAATTTGCTCTAATGACTTCTACAAATTAAAGTTCCCTATCTGCTTCCAAAATAATCTAAGTTTCATTTATTCTTCCTTACAATAATGTTCAAGGACGTATTTGCCCCACAAGTCCCTTACCTCGTCTATATGTTGCTTTTTGTACTCAGGGACATGTGGCGTGGTGATTGCATACTGTGGATAAAACAAATAAAAGACATCGATCAGTAGGGTAACAACAGTAGGCATACATAGCAACATCGATCATATATAGCAGCAAAGATATCAGCTCTAATGAAAAAAAGTATTAATAGCTACATAAACTACTAACTCTTTCTGGAATGATGATATATCTTCGCCTAATAATCTCCAACATGAAACGACAAACGTAGTATCTGTAACACCCGCAAATGTACCCTATTTTTATAGTAAAAATATTTTACGGATACTTTTCAGCGAAATTTAGTTTTAGTTTAGAATTAAATTTTCCGTGTCTAATTTGGAATTTCCGAGTTCGTATTTGGATTTTTCGCGAGAATTCAAGTGATTCACGTCTTAAGACGTCTTTGACTTTTCTTGACTTTTATCCACTTACTCCACTCATACTCCCCCTTAACCCTAACTCACCCTCATTCATCATCTTCTTCTTCCTCTCTAGTAAACACCAAAACCCTAGCCTCCATACTTGCTCAAACTTAGAATCATCGCTACTCCTTCGTTACTCGCTCAAATTCACGTAAGTTCGTCTTATTTCGTCCCTCTCATCTTCCTCTATCCGTATTGGTAATAAACTTACCGTATTTCTCGCTTTTCAATTTATCCGTCTTTCTCAAAGGTGAATTATATTCATCTTTTGTCGTCTTTGTTTAGGTGGAGACTTTCTAGACCCCGACAAACATTACTATCTAGTGGAGGAAGGCTTAGAAATCGTTTAAAGACGCATAAAGGTAACGGTGAAGGGTTACTCGATATCATTTACGTGTTTTAATGTGTTTTCTATGTTAGTAATCGTATTTGGAATAGGATTAGTATTCATAGAAATTGTGTTGATGATGATGCTTGTTGTTTGTTGAGAATGAGTGAGATTGAGATTTATGATAATAGTTGATGATGGTTGAGTTTAGAACAAAATGGAGATGTCTTGACCCAAGTCACGGTCGTGAAACTCATGTCACGAGCGTGAAATAGTGGCTGACCAAATACCCTTGTGTAACAGACAGTTTCACGAGCGTGAAATACAAGTCACGGTCGTGACTTGTGCAGTTTCACTGCACTGACCCCTTTTCGTAAAATGATCATATCTCCTTCGTTACTTCCTTGTTTTGGGCTTGTGACCTACCGTTGGAACCGTAAGAGGATAAGCTATCACCTCAATTTGGAATTTCTGCATTTGCATATTTAGAACTCTAGTTATGACAGTTTGAAGTGGACCCTTGTTTTAGTTAGTTTCCAAACTTGTTGTTTTGAGATAAGGTTTATGTTTCCTATTTATTATGCTTCTTAAACTTGGTCTAATGCTTATATATCATGTATTGATTCATGTTTATCTTAGTTACATTTATATAATGCCCAATTATCATGCTTGGTGACGGTTTTTCATATGTCCCACTTTGAGTCGGTTTTTACAAATGATACGGTTTGAGCACTATTTTGTCATGTGCTTTGTACTCTCATTCCCTTGGCTACCTCCACGTTCATAAGGCTGGAATGTCGGAACGGAGATGTATCCTACTGCTTAATTGCATGTGTTAGTGGGCATACGACGACGTTGTTGGGAGGCGAACGCTTTGCGTTGATCGACCCGGCCGTCAAATGTTGTGTACTTGCGAGGTGGTGTTATTTGCATGTAGCGTACCGCTTGTTTTGAGGCTTGTGCTCTTTTCCGCCTCTTTCGTGAATTGATCTACTACCAATTTGGGGGTACTCGACTCTATGATTGACCGAGTCTTGGAGCGAAACGTTTATCGCATGTCGAATCGGAACAGTTATTCCGTAGTCTAGGCCAGTTTAGACTAGGACCTTTTATTAATCGTCGTCCTTCGGAGGAAATTAGTCCACATAACGAAATGTGAATCGTGTATTGTGGCGTTCAGGTACTGCTAAATCTCGTGGATGCCTTTTAATCATACTTGCCCATGTACACTTGCTAGTGCGTTTCATTTACCTAACCGTGAGAGATGTCGTTTGTGTTGTCGTATGGTTGATGCGTGTTACAATGTTGATTAGTCATGAATCTTGAATGACTTGGCATGGTTTGTTTGTCGAGTCTCAATCTTATCAAACTTATACCGCTAACGGTGAGATGCAAGCCCTAGTGAGCGTATTCGGTTGCCTAAGTGTGTCTTCCCCGAGTCTTTGTATAACATGATGGATTCGGATTTGTATTCCATATGCTCTTATCATTATATCTAGAATTGCCTATCTATCCATATCGTATTTCACATGTATATCTATATATGCATGCTTCTACTTTTGTATTTCCTTTTATGTACGTTTAATGTGATATGGCTGGGAGAACCCGGAGTTACTCTCCACTGACTGTGGCGTTCATTTTTTTCATGGATGAACATGTTGCTTGCATGGATGACTTTTTGCTATGATATTTTGGGTTCGGGTGTGAGCTAGCGGGCGTTGTCCCTGGAAGTTTCACCTCTAGACGATTTTAGCTAGTTTGCTAAACACTTTGACATTTATAACATTTTGAGAGACTTTGTCTCTTTGTTGTATTTCACACGTTAGTTTGTGATATTTGACACTCCTCGTTTACTTTTTCTTGCATGTATAAAAGTTTTAAAAACTTGTTATTTCCGCTATATAATTCACATGCTTGTATGTTTTATCTTTCCGCATTCGCGAGGGTTGTCACACTGGGAGATAGGGAAGTCAGAGGTATGAGGCAGAAACTAATGTAAGCAATCCAACAAATGAATCCGAAATGTAATTCAACATCTGAATTTTAGATAGCTAAACATTATTAATGAATTCAACCCATAACTCATATATCAGTTTACAAAAAAAAAACAGGACGGTTGAAAAACATGATAAATAAAAAACGAATTTTAATTTAATCATGTAATTAAGAGTCAGGACAGAAGCCGAAACACGATCGGCTCTGATACCACTGTTGTAAAATATGCGTACCTTAATAGCGGAATAGGTACGATGATCAACGTGCCGCTTTCTGTCCACAAAACCGAAACTGAGACTTATCCCGGTGGCTACTAGAGTCACCGGATATAGCCACACCCCAAATTCCAAAGCTCCCATTTGATGGAGAGCTTAACCGTAGTGATAGTGTACATTTCTAATTGAGATTGTGTGTTGTATATTGTTAGTGTTGATGTATGTATTGCTTAATATGTTTTCTTATTTATACTACCACAAATAGGCAGTTACAAAGAAGGGATTAATGAGTATAATGACCATTAAAACATATTCAATGACTCATTATCTCAGTCTTAAATCATAGCCATTATCACGAAGTTAATGGAGTAGCCACAACTAATGTGGTCGTTTAATGCGTAAATTTCAATACTCCCACTCGGCCACACATCCGAGTCACAAAACTCCCACTTGGCCACACAACCAAGCTCATACAAAAACACAACTCAATAAGAACTATCAACCACGTCTCATACAGGAAAATGGGGCGTGCGACCAAACATGTAACAAGTAGCGTTATATTAAGTCTCCATCAAACTAACATAACACTTTCACAATAACGATTCCCCAGATCATTCAAACAACACCGCAGCATACACAGTCCCTTTATGCTATAACATGTTACATAGTTATATACAAAATATAACCGCCGGTCCGGCTTAACATGATGTAGTTGAATTGACCATTCCTAAGACACTAATGAAAATCCATCTTAACTTGATTGCTTTCCTAACACGACCCATTGAACCAACGAATTTATGATTCTTCGAAATCACGCTAAAGTAGCAACATCAAATCTTAATTTCATCTCACATCTCCAAGTCAAAGGGTTTCGTACCAAAATAGGACACACAAGTCCAAAAGGGCTCACACAGTAACAGATTAGG
>JAIUZE010067083.1:0-45965 GCA_022085475.1 Heliosperma pusillum
ATACGGGAGATATGTCTCCCGTTTCAGATACTTTTTATTGTATAATATTATTTCCGCGTTTTGTAATGACCCTTTTTATTTATGACACCTTCGTTATGTATTTAAATAATTTTTTTTCTTTCCGCAAATTTGAGGGTGTCACAATTAGTGGGTAATTAGTTAAGATGAGAGAGAGTGGAAAATTAGTTCATTAATCCATTTTTGAGAGTTTCAATCTCAGCCATCCATCTCCAAGATCCAAGGGCCTATAAGAGGACTTATGGACTCACCTTTCCAAAGAGGACTTACATGATCCTTTCTCTCTCTCTCTCTCTCTCTCTTTATATATATATATATATATATATATATATATATATATATTATTTTTTAATTATTTATACAACAAGTACATCGTAGAACACTACAAAATCTTCCTAATACAAGAATGAAATATTTTACATGTAACAAACGTATTCCGTTTATCGAATATGTTAATATATTTTGAATGTCAAATCGTTAAGTTTTAAGATATATGTTTTGAAATATTTCGACTATAAAATGTTAATATTACATTTTCTTCATACGTCGTCATGTACAAGTCGTCAATTACAAATAAAATTATTATACAAATAAAAAATCTTTAACATCGTATTAAAATATAATTATTATTTTTAGTTTATTATAAATAAAAAATCTGAAACAACAAGTCCGTGCAATTTGCACGGGTTTAAGACTAATATTTATAGTTAGTCTGTATAAAATATTTATTTGTTGAATTCAAATATAAATTTTGGATAGTCTTAATATAGAAAATTGTGGGCAAAAGGAGAAAACCAGCATATAAGTCCTTTGCCGATGAATGCAGATAACTAAAATCCAAAATCAGTTGGTTTCTTTTTTCCTAACCTCTTCCTTTTTGACATAATTGTTCTATATCGTATAATTTAGTTACCGTAAATACAACCACTAGAAAAAATATCGAAAGAAAAATACCGAAAGACTAAAAATGATGTTCCATAACGTATAGTCGACATAATTGTTTTATCACGTATAGTCGAAATAATGTATAAAGATATTTTGGTTAAAAACACTAAAGATTTAAAAATAGAAAAAATATAGAAAGAAATACGTTAATTTAAAACAAAATGAAAAAAGTCATAGAGAACGTAAATTAATTTTTTAAAACTTTATTCAGATATGACTTTAATACTTATAAAAAAACCAAATATACAATGTTAAAAAGTGAAAAGATAAATAATTTATAAGATATACGTCTTTGAATACCAATGTAAATGTACATATACTTAACTCTAATACAAGAACGAAAGATTTTCATGTAACCATCGTATTTCGTTTATCGAATATGTTAATAAATTTTGAATGTCAAATCGTTAAGTTTTAAGATATATGTTTTGAAATATTTCGACTATAAATTTTAATGTTAATATTACATTTTCTTCATACGTCAACATGTACAAGTCGTTAATTACAAATGAAATTATTAAACAAATAAAAAATCTTAAACATCGTATTAAAACATACTTATTATTTTTAGTTTATTATAAATAAAAAAATCCGAAACAACAAGCCCGTGCAATTTGCACGGGTTTAAGACTAATATTTATATTAAGTACGTATAAAATAATTTTTTGTTGAAATCAAATATAATTTTTGAATAGTCTTATTATAGAAAACTGTGGCAAAAGGAGAAAAGTAGCATATAAGTCTTTTGCCGATGAATGCAGATAACTAAAATCCAAAATCAGTTGGTTTCTTTTTTCCTAACCTCTTCCTTATTGACATTATTGTTCTATAAAGTATAATTTTGTTAGCGTAAATAGCAGCACTAGAAAAAATATCGAAAGAAAAATACCGAAAGACTAAAAATGATGTTCTATAACATATAGTCGACATAATTGTTTTATAACGTATAGTCGAATTAATGTATAAAGTTATTTTAGTTAAAAAGAGTAAAGATTCTAAACTAGAAAAAATATCGAAAGAAATACGTTAATTTAAAAAAAAATAAAAAAATTCATAGAGAATGTAAAATATTTTCTTCAAAACTTATTCAGATATGACATTAATACTTATAAAAAAACAAAATATACAATGTTAAAAAGTGAAAAGATAATAAAATTTGTAAGATATACGTCTTCGAATACCAATGTGAATGTACATATACTTAACTATAAAATACTTGTATATACGCTGTTGATTACACTAGCCATATAAGCACATCGATTTAACTTACCTAATCATGTATCTATTTAATATTTCACGGGACGAGGGTCATAATTATTGAGATTTGATTAGCCCATATTATACACTATGAATTGAACTATAAGGGGTTTATCTAATTACGTATCTACTTATACTTTTTCACGACATATTGCACATATACTTCAACATTTGTAATATATATTATATTTTTAAATTATTTATACAACAAGTACTTCGTAAGACACTACAAAATCTACCTAATACAAGAACGATTGATTTTACATGTAACAATCGTATTCCGTTGATCGAATATGTTAATATATTTAGAATGTCAAATCGTTAAGTTTTAAGATATATGTTTTGAAATATTTCGACTATAAATTGTAATGTTAATATTACATTTTCTTCATACGTCGTCATGTACAAGTCGTTAATTACAAATGAAATTATTTTAAAAATAAAAAATATTAAACATAGTATTAAAATATAATCATTATTTTTAGTTTACTATAAATAAAAAATCCGAAACAACAAACATGTGTAATTTGCACTAGTTTAAGACTAATATTTATATTAAGTCCGTATAAAATAATATTTGTTAAATTCAAATATAATTTTTGGATAGTCTTCTAATAGAAAACTGTGGGCAAAAGGAGAAAACCAGCATATAAGTCCTTTGCCGATGAATGCAGATAACTAAAATCCAATATCAGTTGGTTTCTTTTTTCCTAACCTCTTCCTTATTGAAGTAATTGTTCTATACTGTATAATTTAGTTAGCGTAAATAATACCACTAGATAAAATATTGAAAGAAAAATACCGAAAGACTACAAATGATGTTCTATAACGTATAGTCGACATAATTGTTCTAAAACGTATAGTCTAAATAATGTATAAATATATTTTAGTTAAAAAGACTAAAGATTCTAAACTAGAAAAAATATCGAAAGAAATACGTTAATTTAAAACAAAATAAAAAAAATTCATAGAGAACGTAAATTATTTTCTTCAAATATTATTCAGATATGACTTTAATACTTATAAAAAAAACAAAATATACAATGTTAAAAAGTGAAAAGATAAATAATTTGTAAGATTTACGTCTCTGAATGTCAATGTGAATGTTCATATACTTAACTATAAAATAATTGTATATACACCATAGATTACGCTAGATATATTAGCACATCGATTTAATTTATCTAATCATTTATATATTTATTATTTCACGGGACGGGGGTCATAAATATTTAGATTATATTATCCCATATTATACATTATGAATTGAACGACAAGGGGTTTATCTAATTCTGTATCTACTTTTACTTTTTTCACGACATATTGCACATATAATGAAACGTTTGTAATATATAAATAGTTTTTTAAATTATTTATACAACAAGTACATTTTAGGACACTACAAAACTACCTAATACAAGAACGAAAGATTTTACATGTAACAATCGTATTTCGTTTATCGAATATGTTAATATATTTTGAATGTTAAATCGTTAAGTTTTAAGATATATGTTTTGAAATATTTCGACTATAAATTTTCATGTTAATATTACATTTTCTTCATACGTTAACATGTACAAGTCGTTAATTACAAAACAAATTATTATACAATAAAAAATGTTAAACATCGTATTAAAATATAATTAATTTTTTTAGTTTATTTTAAATAAAAAATTTGAAACAAAAAGCCCGTGCAATTTGCACGGGTTTAAGACTAATATTTATATTAAGTACGTATAAAATAATTATTTGTTGAAATCAAATATAATTTTTGTATAGTCTTATTATAGAAAATTGTGGCAAAAAAAGAAAACCACCATATAAGTCCTTTGTCGATGAATGCAGATAACTAAAATCCAATATCAGTTGGTTTCTTTTTTCCTAACCTCTTCCTTATTGACATAACTGTTCTATAACGTTTAATTTAGTTAGCGTGAATAACACCGCTAGAAAAAATATCGAAAGAAAAATACCGAAAGACTAAAAATGATGTTCAATATTGTATAGTCGACATAATTGTTCTATAACGTATAGTCGAAATAATGTAGAAAGATATTTTAGATATAAAGACTAAAGATTTAAAACTAGAAAAAATATCGAAAGAAATACGTTAATTTAAAACAAAATAAAAAAATTCATAGAGAACGTAAATTATTTTATTAAAAAATTATTCAGATATGACTTTAATACTTATAAAAAAAAAACAAAATGTACAATGTTAAAAAGTGAAAAGATAAATAATTTGTAAGATATACGGCTTCGAATACCAATGTGAATCTACATATACTTAACTATAAAATAATTGTATATACACTGTAGATGACACTAGCCATATTAGCACATCGATTTAACTTATCTAATCATGTATCTATTTAATATTTTACGGGACGGGGGTCATAAATATTGAGATTTGATTAGCCCATATTATACACTATGAATTGAACTACAAGGGGCTTATCTAATTACGTACCTACTTTTACTTTTTCACGACATATTGCACATATACTGCAACGTTTATAATATATATTATATTTTTAAATTATTTATACAATAAGTATTTCGTAAGACACTACAAAATCTACCTAATACAAGAACGAAAGATTTTTCATGTAACAATCGTATTCCGTTGATCGAATATGTTAATATATTTTGAATGTCAAATCGTTAAGTTTTAAGATATATGGTTTGAAATATTGCGACTATAAATTTTAATGTTAATAATACATTTTATTCATACGTCGTCATGTACAAGTCGTGAATTGCAAATGAAATTATTATACAAATAAAAAATTTTAAACATAGTATTAAAATATAATTGTTATTTTTAGTTTATTATAAATAAAAAAATCCGAAACAACAAACCCGTGCAATTTGAACGGGTTTAAGATTAATATTTATATAAAGTCCGTATAAAATTATTATTTTTTGAATTCAATTATAATTTTTGGATAATCTTAATATAGAAAACTGTGGCAAAAGGAAAAACCAGCATATAAGTCCTTTGCCGATGAATGCAGATAACTAAAATCCAAAATCAGTTGGTTTCTTTTTTCCTAACCTCTTCCTTATTGACATAATTGCTCTATAACGTATAATTTAGTTAACGTGAATAACATCACTAGAAAAAATATCAAAAGAAAAATATTGAAAGACTAAAAAAGATATTTTAGTTAAAAAGACTAAAGATTTAAAACTAGAAAAAATATCAAAAGAAATACTTTAATTTAAAACAAAATGAAAAAATTCATAGAGAACGTAAATGTTTTTCTTCAAAATTATTTAGATATGACTTTTATACTTATAAAAAAAAAATATACAATGTTAAAAAGTGAAAAGATAAATAATTTGTAAGATATACGTTTTCGAATACCAATGTGAATGTACATATACTTAGCTATAAAATAATTGTATATACACTGTAGATTACACTTGCTATATTAGCATATCAATTTAACATATCTAATCATGTATCTATTTATTATTTCACGGGGCTGGGGTCATAAATATTTAGATTAGATTAGCCCATATTATACACTATGAATTGAACTACAAGGGGTTTATCTAATTCCGTATCTACTTTTACTTTTTCACGACATATTGCACATATTCTGCAACGTTTGTAATATATATATATATATATATATATATATATATATATATATTGTAACACCCGCAAATGTACCCTATTTTTATAGTGAAAATATTTTACGGATTCTTTTCAGTGAAATTTAGTTTTAATTTGGAATTTAATGTTCCGAGTCGAATTTAGAATTTCCGAGTTCGTATTTGGAATTTCCGCGAGATTCCATGTGAATCCCGTCTTAAGGCGACTTTGACTTTTTCTTGACTTTTCCACTCATACTCCTTCTTATACTCCCTCAAACCCTAACCTAATTCATTCCTCACAATGAAAGTCCTAGACCTCTAATTAGACTCCTCTAATTAGTTCATTAAATTATATTAACTTAATGATTTAGGATCTAGTTATCATGCATGCAAATATAAAAGCATAAAAGAAAAGATAAGACGAAAACATCCTTACATTGGGAATTTTCGGTTCAATATGGGCACAATAAGAACTCCTTCTTATTGTTCTTGAGCATGAAATTAGTGGATGATCCTCCGTAAAATAACCTCTAAAGTAGAAGGTCTCCTTCCAAATTGCACCCAAGATTTAACCCAATTAAACACTATATTTATTAACTAGATAAATGTAGTATTATCCCTTAAATGATACTAGAAATATTACTACAATAGTAATATATGAAGTATATAATATTTATGTGAGTTTTAGAGAGTTGAATGCATGAGAAAAAAATTGAGCAAGCATGAATTAAAATGAGTCAAAAAAAGAGAACAACTCTTGTCCTTTTTATCCATTTCTCACGCACCACTACACCAAAAATGGGTGATCATAGGCTTTTATTTTTTATTCACATGCATGAATGTTGAGTGTTAGTTAGTATAATCATAAGATGTCATAATAGGCTATCATGACATGTAGCATAGTAGGTAATCATGGCTAAAGGTGGAGTGTAGACTTCAACAAAATAAATTGTTACTACAAGCTACTATGAAACGTCCACCATGTGCATAATATGGTCCATTTTGATTTTTGATATTTGTCTCACAAATACTTATTATCATATGTTTGATTATCTTATATAATTAAGTATTAATTTATTCATATAACAATTATATGACTCAAATTAATAAATAATATTCACTCAACTTTTAAGTGATATTTTACCATTATATCAATATATAATGGGTCCCACAATGCCCGGTTAATTTATTTTACAACTCCTTGTAAATGTAATTAACTAATTACCTCTACCTCAAAATATATACAAAACCTCAACTAATTGAGTGAATTAACAATTAATCACTAAACAAATCTTATTTAATCGTATTAAAATAAGTCGTAAAATTTATTCAGTCAATTATCGTATAATTGACTAATAAAATCAATTGGCTCGAGTTCTTTAACTCATACGCAAGGGACTAATTAAACTGTATCATATACAAATAATTAGTATTCTATTTGGGTCTCATCCTATAGGTGTGACTGAAAGGGATCAGTTGATCACCGCCGTCATACGACAATAACATCAAACTCTAGTCAGCCGAGCGTTACCGATTTACGTTAATCAACTGACGTGGAGTATCAAAATATACTAATCATGCCACGTATATTCCAAATGAGATTTATTATATAAATGCACTATTGTGGAGGACACTTACTCCAACAATCTCCCACTTGTCCGATACAAGTTGTGCATGTAGTAACACTATTGCGGAGGACTCCTCCTCCTACAATTTCTCCCACTTGTCACGACAAGTTGTGTGCTAACGATTCTCTTGTCTTTTTTACGTCACATCCTCCCACTCATTGCAAGGTGTCTTACAGGTCGCACTTGCAATTGAAATTATAAATAGAGTGGGTTTCTCGATCTGGAGGAGTAACTGTCTGACCGGAAAATCTACTAGATATCTCTTCCGAGCGTGGCCACGCATTTCCAGTTACTACTCCTCGAGTGGCCCGAAGATGTTAATACCCAACGTGGGTGGACAATTCCTGTTGACCTATCTTACACTGTATGATGCAGATCACCATGACCCAGAAGATGTCCATCGGCCTCCTTTCACGGCACGACCTAGGACAAAAACCAAAGTCAATCGGAAACTACACTGACTCAGGTAAATGGTCGCCAGTCTAAAGAATCGACTCATAGGAATAAAATAGAAATCCCCGCCACGACCAGGCTTCAACAATTTTGATAAGGGACTCTATTATGGTCACTGCCCGACAGAGTGTCACAACAGTCTGTCTATGTAAACGACCAGTCATCTCCATGACCCCATGGTGCTGAACCAACCATCGATCGACTTACAATCTAGTCACTTCGAGACGTCACCTCAAATGAGTGACTAGGGACAAAACACTAAGTTCATCCTGTTCACTTGAATTGGGTTCAACTTTTCTTTCAACCAATTCGGATAAACAAAGTATTAAAATTTAGTCAAACTAAATAAGGAGTTTTTAAAGAAACTCTAACAATGAATGCGATTATCTAATATTTGGAAAAATTGATACGTTATCAATAATTTCATATCTCATAATCTCTAGCAATTCAGGTACATATTTCAATCCCATTGAAATGACATGACTATCATGTTCAGCCTACAAAAGGCATGGCTATGGATTAGCAATACTTGCATCTTTCCCACCGTTCTGATTGCTATTTCTCTTTGTCTACGTAATCTCATATTACATAAAACTTTCTGAGCACATGTCTAGGTTTGAATCTAGACTTAGGACTCTTGGCCTAAAGGTAGCTCCCACTGTTTTACCAGTATAATGGGATAGGATATACAGCTATAAGAACTACTTCTAGTTCCTCCAATATTGTCGAATCCAGGCTACTTTCATATGCATCATCATATGATGCAATGTACTCTATTTCCGTTGTGAAATTCGCAATGATAAACTGCCTGGAACAATTCCAGCGGATACATGACATTTATATTTGAAAATGTCATTCCTACTTGGAACCTTTCCAATAGTCTTTTCTGCTTGGAACTCTTCTAACAGATAAATCTTCTATAAAACACAGCCAGTTCGTGATTTCAAATCACTTTGATCAGTTTGGAAATTGAAGTCTGTGTAACCCCTTACACACAACTCAATATAAACTCCAAACACATGGAACATATCTTTAGTCCTTCGCAAGTACTTAAGGATGTTGTTTATAGCTATCAAGTGACTCTCACTTGGATTTGATTGCAAATGATTCGTCATGCTCAAGGCATGCGAAATTTCGAATTGAGTATACATCACAGCTTATATAACTGATCCCGCGGTGGAAGCAAAAAGGAATCAATTATCATGTGTTCAACTTCCTTGAACTAGTCAAAGATCTTATCAATATAAGAATTTTGTTTCAACACTAATATCCTTTTAGATTTATCTCCATAAATCCAGATATCTAAAAGATGTATTCTACTTCTCCAAAATCTTCCATCATCTAAAATGATCAATATGTCTCCACATATAAGACTAATGAAAACCATATAACTCCCACTAAACTTCATGTATTCAACATAATTCCTGAGATGTCGAGAAATATTTTATGACATGATTGACACACTAATTCCAACTCTTTAGTGCTTACTTAAGACATCCTCTTAAGCTTGCAAAATTAACTTAGGATAGTTAGGATCTACGAACCCACAGGTGAATATAAAATATACAACCTCTTCTAGAATCGTATTCAAGAAGGTGGTCATTGAGGTCCAATTGACATCATACTATTATGATATGCTGTAATCGCTAAGTATATTCGAATGGATCGAAGAATTAAGGTTAGTGCAAAAAGTCTTTGCGTACCCATTTATCTTTGAAAACATTGTAATGTTTATCCATGCAAATTTCGATCTTAAAAATCAATTTACATTGAAGAGGTCGTACTTCTTCAAGTAAAATATATCAGGTCACATAGTTGACCATCATGCATGGAGTCCATTACGAATCGTATGACTCTAAGCCATAGCAAGAATTTGGGACTAAAAACAGTCTTTTATAAGTCACGTATTAGAATTCATCACTATTAAGGAGTGATAAAATTCCACCTGACCTCCTAGGTTCCGAAGAAACAACTACTGAACAAGCAATGAGGAAAACTTTTTCCGGACCATATGCTCAGTTTGTGGCTCTTGAAACATTTTCTCCCACTCTGTCTTATCAAGAAATAATCGTATTTTTATTGAAAGACAGCATCACGAGTCACAAACGATTTGTTCTCGTGGTCAATGTGGGATTATTGAGCACTTGTTTCATTCAATAACTTATAAATTAGGTACGCTACCTACCCATATCGTATATGGAATGAAATCAGACTGTTTTAAATGTATTTTAATATGGTGGGAAAAGAAATAGCAGACAAAAATGCTTAAGATCCAAGGTTAGTCAAATGGCTCATATTGATGACAAAAACCATTATCGTATAGTGTTTGTTTCTCTATTCAACAAAAACCTTATCTAATAATGTGTGTTAGATAAGTTAACTGGTGAAACCATTTCCAATACTTTTGGTGAAAATCAAAGTTAATACTTAGATATTTATAGTTACGATTTTAGTCGTAAGTCCTTGATCTAATGCTCTAGTGGTTAACTACTTCTCATTGAAGCTCTTTGAACTTTCAAAGATTTCTCTTAGCACCTCATTAAGTAGAATCAAACATAATATCTACTTAAATCGTCGGTAAATCAAGTGAAGTAATCATTACCATCTCTGGTTGTGTTTGTTATTGGACCACACGTATTCTTATGTAATGGGGCCAATAACTTACTAGTTCGATTTCCTTTTCAACAAAAGGGCACAAATCATCTTGCCTTGAATACAAGATTCGCACACACCATAAGATTCAAAATCAGATGGTTTAGGGATAGTTGTTAATACTATCCTCTTAATGTGCTACACAGTCCAGAATTAAGATTAGACATGGGTCACCAATTTTGAGCCTTTTTCAATCTATATGACAAGTAATTACTAGTTTAGGTCAAGAATATAATTACCTTTGATTGGTATGGGATAACCATTGACCAAGTATAGGCATAAAAAGATACAACGTTTGTTCTATTCACAAAAGTGAAACACTTGTGTCGTACACTAAAGTGGATACTATATTCTTTATTTAGAGATAATGTACATAACAACGTTTATTAAAGTACACCTCTAAATCCAAAACTAGATTGATCACATTATAACTTTTATATGTCTCTATAGAAATAAAACTACAATAGTTATATTTCCCTTGTACGTCGACATTTAATCATGGTTAGTCGTCGTACGATTTATTATATGCATTGAATACATTGATGAAAACCATAATAGGTATCTAATACCCAAAAAATGCATTTAGCAAAATAAATGTCGATCATATAGATATTATGGGTGAAAATAGTACACCCAATTTCTAACTCTTTAGAAAACATGGGGCAGATTCTTTTCTTGTGTCCTACACTGTAAAATAGAATCGTCAAAAGTTGGGTTCGACACCTTACTTGGGTTTTGACTTTTACTATTCAAAATAGTCTTGCCTTTTTCCCTTGCCTTGTGCCAAACTCGTGTCAACCTACTCTTGAACCTCGTCTTAACAATTAAGAATATAAACATCATTCTTAGTGCTCCCACTCACTTTCATGAATATCTACTTAGATAAGTATATTAGAATTATTGTGAAGACTATTCTTCATTTCATTCATGGTTTTACCTTCAAAATGATAAACCTTTCATGAAGTGATTACGGTATTTGGTTGTTCACGATTTCAAATAAATCGATTAACCTAGTCATCCCAACTGATTTGGCCTCTTTTGAGGTAAGTCTCGATAAGGAGCATAATGACGACATACCAAAATACAAATATTTTCTTTGGAGCAAAAATTGATTGTACCATTGTTATAAGAAGACGTCACTAAAAATCAAAACGTTTTTTACTAAGTGTGACTTATTCATTTACTCTTCATAAGAGACATTTGCAATGGTGAATATGAGGATCAAAAGATAAAATTCATTTTGTCTTTAGCTACGGTAGGTTAAACGGAGATCGCAATCAATATACTACCGTATAAAATAATGGAAACCTTTTCCACGATTGAACGGATTTACAAGTTCATAGAAGGATAAAATATTTGTCATTTGCGCGTATAAAATAAATAACAACGGAAAATAAACATTCATTGCTTAAATATAATTTACTTGTAAAACAATTTTAACAAGTCACTCATATAATGACCGCTCACGAAATTATATAAGTAATTCCAAGACTCATATTTAGACAAAAAATAGTCATCGCATGCTACCTTTTATCTAAAAATGGTAAGTCAATACTTGACTAATTCTACACTTAGAACTCTTGGTTGACGAATTTCTGTTAAATCCATCTCCTAGTCCCAAGATTACGCTTATCTCGTTGAGTCCAACCAATTTTGGCTTGTGATCGCATCACCCTACTTACCCGAGGTAAAAAGGGACCCACGAGCGTGGTAGCCCTGATGAACACGGGGTTCATAGGTGTTACTAATTGGTAAGGCTAAATCTCAATTTTTAAGTTATGTGAGAGGTCTTGTCAATTTTTTTATTAATTCCCTATAAGCGAACTAAGTCGGTGAATTTTGAATAACTTTGAATTGACAATCGAGAAATAAAAAATGCATGTTGGCGATTTTGGCATGTGCGGAAAAACATAAAGCAAGCAAATAATAAATCCTAGTATGGCCACCTAGTTAATCTAATTAACTAGTAGATTACAAAATCGGAAACCAACTCCTTGGCCCCTTGCCTCTTCATGGCACCGTCTTTTGGAACACCGACTTCGGGAATCTCCGTTTTTATAATAATTAATTACAAAAAGATACAAATAATATTCCTATTACACATTTGATCTAAAAAATGAAATTAAATTATTACAAACGGCGATACGAGATCGCAAACAAAATTACAACCGAATCGGTATTCCCTTACATTACAGGTAATACCGATTAAAATAATCTAGGCCATACTAGGTACAACTTGCATTAAAAAATTAAATAAATGACATTTATTCATTCAAATATAACAACATAAATAAAATGCTGTAAAAATCATGCCAAAATCGCCCTTAATACTTATCATGCTCATTCTAGCTCGGTTTTATGGATTTTATCGATTTTTAACCATTAAAAATCAATAATCAACACTTAAATCGTATTTAAGCTCAAACTAATTATCTAAACTGATTTAGAACTCCAAATTAGTCCCCACTAACTTTGTTTGTATTTAATTAGTTCGAATTGATCGTATTTGCTAAATATAGAGGTTTAATCATAACATTTATGAAGTAAACCCAAAATAAAATATAAAAAACATAAAAATTTGAAAACAAAAATTTTGTACATTCTGGAACATTTCCAGGAACTCTAAAAACCAGAAACATTTGCCCAAAAATTTTGAATAAATTTTATGAACAAATAACTTAATATTCAACGGTTTTATCAAATAAAAACCATTAAATATAGTAAAATAGTGAAACAAATTATAAAATTTCACCAAGATGATATAAAACAGATTATAAAATGTACCAAAAATTTTCAAGACCAGAAAAGGACGTTTCAATTTTATGATCATAATAATCTCACTTTATTGACTTTTATCTTATAAAAATCAATCATCATGTAAAACTTAATTAAAAGTCACGAAATTTTACATACAGTATGTAAAACATGCATGTGAGATCATATCAAAATTTCATGGCCGGAATCAACATGCAACTATTTTTAGTTAACTTTTAACATAAAACATGCATATTAACATGATTTAAAGGCCATAAATCAAAATAAATAGCAAATTAATCCATAAAATCACCAAATTTGACCACAACCATTTTGAGGTCAGTAGGTATGCATGAAAATCAAAAAATTCGTGCAAACCAATTTTTAACACAAATTTTCACTTTTACCCAAGTTATCGTATAACTCGATTTTAATGCTTAAAATCGACATGCATGTAACAATTGAGCTCTGATACCACATGTGAGTCCTCGACCTCTAATTAGACTCCTCTAATTAGTTCATTAAATTACATTAACTTAATGATTTAGGATCTAGTTATCATGCATGCAAATATAAAAGCATAAATATAAAGATAAGATGAATTTCCTTACAATGGAAATTTTCGGTCCAATATGGGCACAATAAGAACTCCTTATTGTTCTTAAGCATGAAAATGATAGATGATCCTACATAAAACAACCTCAAAAGTAGAAGGTCTCCTTCTTGTTGCACCCAAGATTAAACCCAAACTAATCACTTAGTTTTTGAATAGAAAACACAAGTGATAATATGAACTAATATTAGATTTATTACTACTCTAGTAATAGGAAAAATATTAGTGTTTTAGAGTTTTAGAGAGATGAGGACTTTAGAGTGATAAACATGCAAAATAAGAATGAACTTATGTATTGAAATGAACAACAATTTTGTCCATATAAAGGACACATATGGTCCGGCCAAGTGAGCCTTAAAGGCCTCTTATTTTGCTTAAAATAATCTCATGCAAATTAGTTGAGTGTAGAAGTGAATAAGAACATAATCATGTGTCATAAACATGACATGATCACATGTTGTAGTATGATACAAGAAACAACAACCATCATGTTATACACTACATGATTTCGGCCCCCACTAGTGTCATGTGGTCCATTTTGATTTTTGATATTTGTCCCACAAATACTTATAATCATATGTTTAATTATCTTGTATAATTAAGGGTTAATTTGATCATATAACAATTTTATGACTCAAATTAATAAATAATATACACTTAACTTTTAAGTGATATTTTATCATTATATCAATATATAATGGGTCCCACAATGCCTAGTTAGTTTAATTTACAACTCCTTGTAAATATAATTAACTAATCACCTCTACCTCAAAGTATATGCATAACCTCAACTAATTTAATGAATTAACTATTAATCACTAAATTAAATCTTATTCAATCGTATTAAAATAAGACGTAAAATTTATTCAGTCAGTTATCGTATAATTGACTTATAAACTTAAGTGGAATGAGTTCGTAACTCAATTTCCAATAAATAACTCTCGTAACTAAACGTACATATCAAACATATGTAATGCACTAATTAAACTGTATCGTATACAAATAATTAGTATTCTATTTGGGTCTCATCCTATAGGTGTGACCTAAAGGGATCAGTTGATTACCGCCGTCATACGACAATAACGTCAAACTCTAGTCAGCCAAGCATTACCGATTTACGTTAATCAACTGACGTGGAGTATCAAAATATACTAATCATGCCACGTATATTCCAAATGAGATTTATTATATAAATGCACTATTGTGGAGGACACTTACTCCAACAAAAATACCATATCTAACTCACATATCCAAAAACTAGACTCTCCCAAGATTCTAGAAGATCTTTCGGATTGAAAATCCACCGTGTAACGAAGTCACAAATTGAATTTCAAACAGCCTTTCAAAATCCTACGGGATTACAATTTCGAAAACAAAAACCGTTGAAGACGTACCCTTTATCGTTTGAAATATACATAAAATGATCGTTCTAATTTCCAAGACGGTGTCCTGATTTACATGTAGGTTGAGGGTATAAAAAATCCCGTCTTATTTCTCTTTTACTTATGATTTATATTCGTTTTTCGATGCACTAACGATACTTATGTTTGTTCAATGTTGTTTTGCGAAGTTCAAGATAACTCGATGTCTATATAAGCTGAATATCGATCCTATTGTATGAATATGGATAGGCATGAGACTAACATTAACTCAAATCGATCTTAAACAATAGATCGAATGAGTTGTGTTTGCAAACGACACAGGGCCATCTCGCTCGAGACACGTTGTCTCGCTCAAGACACCTACAAGGCCGAAGGCCTTGTTTCTTTTCATTTTTTTTTTCTTTTACTTTGTTTATTATTTTTGTTTAATTATGCATTGATAATTATTGTAACATGTTAACAAATAGAAATCGAGCGATAAAATTAACATATGATTTTAATGAATTAGATGAATGTTTAGTTAAATTAACTTGATTAAAAAGATCGTGATGTAGGGGTATGCGTACTCCCTTCACCCATAAAACACATCTTCAACTAAACCACCGTTCGATGACATCAAACATGGTTGATTGCTAACCTAATTGAATTAGATGCACGTTTAGATCATCACTTTAAACGATAAATTGAAAATTAATTTTTCCCTTGTAAATTAAATGAATCATCTTCCTCCTTCACCATCTCGCTAGTACGGGTGTGTGCGCCTATCATCTACCCATTTATAATCGATAACATAGAATTAGTGCTATTTGTTTGTCCATTAGATCGTGTAGATTGCATAATTATTTTGTTGTGTTATTCTGTAATTGATAGTTTGTTTATTATGTCGTACCATTTTAAATATGGGTCAATTCTAGTCAAAATATCTCTTCAAATATTTCGTAGATCGAGTCGAGAGGTTACTCGACCGAGTTACCACATTACTTGATCGAGTAACCCTCATTGTCGAGGCTGTCTCGACCGAGTAACCACGTTACTCGATCGAGTAACCCTTGTTGACGATGACTGTCTTGACCGAGACAATGTTGCTCGACCAAAATCGAGTAACCCTTGTCAGTAGTGTCTTTTGTCTAGTCTTTTGTACATAGATCGAGTTATCTCTCTTTTATTTCAAATCGAGTCATTTTATGGCGAGATGCATGGGTTGTAATAGAATAGATCCCCAAATGGTTCCCATCTCCTCCAAGCCTTGTATGCTTTATCGTTGTACTTAGTTCAAAATCAACTCACATGCTAAAAAAACTTCGACGAAGTAACATTTATGCATTAAACCATCTAGACACGAACTTCACATGCTTAGGGTTTATTCGAATAAAAGCATTGCATAACATTTCAATCGAGTAGCTACGCATATGTGTAAAATTTAACACCTGACTTAGTAGAGGCCGTTACGAAACGGGAGGGGTTGGGTGTTCAAATGCAAAGGGCTTCCCAACACGTACCTTCACCCCTTACTCAAAATCTATGATTTTCGGATGGCCGAATCCATGAGTAGCAAGAGTCATTCAATTCGAGTGATTTAGGGAGAATGTCTCTAAGCTTTAATCACTCGTAGTCGATTTGCACTATGCTTTCGATGAAAGGTATAAAGTTGACTTGAACGGTTCCAAGTTCCCACAAAACTTGGTGGCGACTCCATCTAGGCCTTCAATCGATTCAAGTCGAATCCTCCGAGTCGAGCAAAGCCTCTGTCGGATCCCCGCGGCGTATGGACTGCGCAGGGGGTGATCCACAGTTTGGCGACTCCGCTGGAAAAAGAGAACTAGTTACAATTTGTTTCTAGAATCTTTTTCCTCGAGGTGAGACTTGAAAAAAAGTGCTAGAAATTAAATACATTAACTCGTAGTGCTGCGATTCATGCATAAACCCTAAAGATTTTTGCACGGGCCGCCTTTCCCGTCTTCGTGATGGATAGAGGGTGACACCCACTATGATGTGGTGTAGGTGCTCTATCTACATCGACTTCTTCCACATCTGAACTCGTTAGACTTAGAATGCCCTAGGTACTCTACCTAGTGTGGTCCTTTCCACTCGAGCTAGTCTGGTTGGAGGGCATAGACCTTCTATTAGTAGTCCGCTAGAGCTCAAGTCCCATAAAGGTAAGTCGAAGACCTAGTCTAGACAAATACTGCTCCTTGCCATTATCATTGTGACCAGACTCTCCCTTTCCTACTTCAGTAAAACTAACCCTAGACTTCTTTTAATGCACTCGATATGGACAAGCCGTAGAAATGCAAAAAAAAATGGTAAATGTATTATTTCCCTAAAGAAATTATGAATATATAAGCCAATATTAGAGACTTCACCTAAACTGGCAAAATTATACAATTTTGTAAAAGAAGGTTGGGATATAATTTCCACCTACAAAAATAATATTCAAGGGTAACTATAAAAAATGTGAAATACCCACTCCTACAATTTGTAAGGTCCCCATTCGATTTAATGTTCAATTTTGACCTTTAATCTATTTAAATAGGTAGATAACTAATGTCCAACTCAGCCACTTTTGGTTCATCAGTTGTAGTTTAAGCAAGTCGTGGTCTCTGTGGTTCATCAGTATACATGAATAGTAAATAACAAGAACGATAAGCTGATAGGACCGTGCAAAACAAGACATCAGCAACCAAAAGGAACCCTCTCCATGGTAGCACCACAGCCAGTAGGCTAGTATGATTTTGCGAAAATGGCAACTTCGGCAGCAGGATTACCTGTCATTAAACAGGTTTTTGGCCCGAGTGGTTGTTCAAAAGGGAAACATCTAATAGTTGCTCCAGTTTCCTCCTTAACCTTCAATTCATCCGTGTCACTGTACCAAGATATAACCAAATACGGAATATAAAAAAGCTTATATATTTGAAGACAGATGAGGATTTTTTTTTTTTTTTTTTTTTGGAATTGCTGTAAAAGATACTGAGACAGAGAGGGGGGAAGCTGAGAAGAGGGCAGTACCTGCCAGACCATGGGCCCCTGGCCCACTTTCCTACAGAAATTGCCTCCTTCAGCTCATCATATGACGTTACATCAATAATGTTACTGCCGAAAAATGAATATTACAGTCAGCTAAATCAATAATATGAGCAACGGCAAGTAAAGATGCAGGAAGACAAGAGACTAGATAACTGATGGACTCCTATAAAATAGACTCGGCAGTGCTAAACATAAATCAGTACTAAATAACATTGCACGCTCAGAAAAAAAAAATGACTTCAAAAGCACCATACACAAGATTACAGGAGCAGAATCATTGATATAGCAAAATTCTATATCAACTAAATTATGAAACTGTGTCCATTTCTATGTTTATTTTTCTTCAGTGCCTTTTTAACATTTTTATTTTGTTAAATGGCCTTTCTTTAATTAAACATGCCACTTTGTAAACATAAGACACTCAGAGGAGGAGATGAGCATAGGTTCACACCACCATTATATGGTTTGGGGTTTGTTAAACAATCCTTGAACTGAAACCATACTGTGATGGAGTTCTTCATGGATGCCAAGGCTCTTTGTATGTGAACCCAATATAGGAAAGGTCGATAGCGTTCCAAGAAATTGAACCAATCCCGCAAACCGAATCGAACACCAAACCATGCACACTAGTTTAAACTTTACCTAAGATCACAATAAATCTCCGCTGATCCTTTCTTATTCTCACCATTTTCCTTGACAGACTGTTCCAATCCTCTTGAACACTCTTTCAAGGTTCAGAAAAAGCAACAAGAACATTATCTTGTGTGATGTGTCTCAAAGGCTCCCATCTATGACGGGTAAGGCTCATTGTAATCTTTTAGGGCGATATATACCAATGCTTTTGCTAAATTTTATGTAAAACTAATTAATAAGAAACATTAGATAGAGATGGAAAGTCTTTAAATGAAGAACCATCTTGTAGTTATATATAAGGCAAAAGGCTATAAAATGATTCCTAACTAACAATCTCGTAGTAATAAATAAGGTTATAAAATGATTCCTAACTAAAATGCCAAAGACCACCATTAACCAAAAGAAGAAGCTGACCAAACTTCTATGACTGATAACAGATCAAGGATTTTATGTGCTACATGAGATACAAAAATAAAAATATGAAGGCCGTTTCACACGTATACTTTACATAACTGATATTCAGAAAGTGCTCAATACACATGCAATGGATCATATATAACATACCTGTCACGGAATGAAATCGCCATGCTTAGCAGTGATGCTTGTATCTCATCCAACTTGTCCTCTACATAAGAAACCAGAACACTAGGTTCCATCGATATACCAAAGACTTTCCCTTGTTTACCAGGAATATCCCTTCTTGATATGACCACACTCTTATTTGAGACATCACGAGGACCAATTTCAATTCTAATAGGAACCCCCTGGAAAAACAAAATTTTGGCTGAAACAAAAGCAAAGCATATTTACAACCAAACAATACACTACAGCCACCAATGATCTGCTGTTCAGATAGAGATCCTTATAATTATTTTTGTATCGACCAGGATACAAGAAATAGCACCATAAGTCAGTCTTTACACCTACTCTTGAAAGTCATGCCTAAATCAGATATTAGAAGCCGAGGTCTGAAAGTTCATTTTTCAGGAGAGAGTTTGGGATCTAATTATAAATCTCTCTTGTTATTTAAGATTGTTTAAAAATCCATATTGTCTTCATGGCTGTAGCACTGAGTAAACTCGCAAGTGCTATATATTAATAAAAAATGTGATATGCATGTTGGTGATGCAAAGCAGCAGAAAATAACATACACAACTATGACATCACCATTTGGAAACAAAACCCCATAACCAAAATTTAGAGTTTGTAACCAACAAACAACTATAAGCTCCCACCTTCATTTCCCAGAAGTTGAATTTCCAACCAGGCGTTCTCTGCTCTGAGTCATCAAGCTTGACTTTAATCCCTGCACTTTTTAAAACTTCGAATGCAGTAGCTGCGGCACTGAGAACACCAGATTTCTCTTCTTCCTTTTTCCAAATTGGCACAATTACGACCTGGAAGAAGCAAAACATAGTGTTTTCATTTTGGGATTTAATGAGTAAAGAAAAATGGCTCTAAAGACCTATTTACTGCGCTTCTCCCCCGTTTTCAGTTACAAGCCACTTGCTCATATCCTTCTATTAGTTTGTATAATGACTCCCATTTAACTTGCTTAGACCTTGAGAGCGAGCTATGTTACTTCAACTCTTCATTTTTGAAGCAATAATTGTACCACTTGACACTTAAGGATATGGGTACGGCATTCGTACCCGACCCTTCAAGCGATAGAATGGGAGACTCACAAGACCAGAGTCGAGGAAGAGAATATCACTTACAACAATTAAGGATATTTCAAAATTATTGCTAAATTTCTTTGTGAAGACGTGTCATTGTGCAGCTGTACACAGGTCCTTCTTTTAATATAAAAGTTTGCATCCCACTCTCCTACCTGTATCGCAATAACATAGGGAGAAAGAGCCTCATCGAAGCATAACGCCATTACATCAATGTTTCATGATGGTGATGACTGATAAGCCTTGTTGACAAATTAACATCAATTTTTAGATATTTATTTAAGATAACTTAGAAAAAGACCATAACAAATTCTATTTCCTTTCAATTTGTAACATAAACAATGTCCATTAAGATTTATAAGATACTTTTGCAAACGAAGAACAAAGGAATAAGATCCACGAACTAACCTGTATAGGAGCAACCCTCGGAGGAAGCATTAGGCCAGCATCATCTCCATGAGTCATTATTATACCGCCAACAAAACGTGTGCTAATAGCCCATGAAGTCTGCCAAACATGTTGTCTTTGACCATTCTCATCAGTAAACTGCATAGACAATTTGTTCAAGTTTACTTGAACTGCAATCTATTCTTGAACAAATCAACGTAAAAAGCTTGCATGATAAAAGTTACGTCAAACAAGTTATGTCGAACCTGGGTTTCAAATGCACGAGAAAAATTCTGTCCAAGGTTATGGCTAGTCCCTGCTTGTAAAGCTTTCCTATCTCCCATCATTGCCTCTATAGTATATGTCCTATCAGCACCAGCAAATGTCTCTACCTTTGATTTCCTACCAGTAATTACAGGTATTGCTGCTTGCTCATATGCAAATTTTGTGTAGATGTCAACCATTTGCAAGGCCTGAACCCAAAAACATGTTTTTATCAGTCTAGAGATGGCATACGACATGGATAGCCGTAGCATTCTGCAAAATACTCCCTCCTATTTTCCTTTTTCGTCAATTCGGTTGACCCTCCCTATTTCCTTTGTTTCATGTGGAGTAGTGTGTTTTGTGTGGTCCAAATTCACTTTCTTATTTCTTGTGCAAAAAGGAAAGGGGAAGGTTAATGTGAACGGGAGGGAGTTATAAATAAAATGATAAAAAATAAATAACCTCTTCTTCTGCTTCTTCTGGAGTAGCATGAGCAGTATGGCCTTCCTGCCAGAGAAATTCAAGAGTCCTCACAAATGGTTTGGTGCGCATCTCCCATCTAGTGACATTTGCCCACTAAAAAATAATTCAATATAGATCTAAGTTATTACAAAGAGATAGGAAAGATGATTATAAAGCTTCAAAGATTTAAATCCCTAGTCTTATCGTTATCTTACCTGGTTAATCATCAGAGGAAGATCACGATGACTCTGAATCCATTGTGTAAACATATGGTTTACAATAGTTTCACTAGTAGGCCGAACCTGCCAGAACCTCAACAAGTGCAACAATTAGAGCCAGGACTATGTTTACCGACATCAATGATATTAATTATAATAGTATAAGAGCCCATGGTTCATAATAATACCACAAGCTTTTCTTCAAGTTCTTTTCCCCCTCCAATAGTAACAAGAGCCAGCTCTGGACTAAAACCCTCAACATGACTAGCTTCTTTCTCTATGAATGAATATGGAATCAACTGCACAAAAATCAATAAGTGGGGATATTAAAAAGATCATAAATCAGAATTTATCAGCATAGTACTTGGTATTTAAAATAATTTGCATGGCTAAAAAATTTGATACACCTCACAAGTCACGAGCACAAAAGTCTCTTTCTAATGCAATAAGCCTCCATGACTCAAAATTTCATATAGACTATACTCTATACTTATCAGTCACTTCAAGTATAAATTATAAAGCAAATTTCATCATGTTAATTCTCATTGAGAAAGGCACGAGCCAACAAGCAGGTATTATGTACATCATATTGCATTCTTTGGCTCTTGCAGCTATTAGTCAGTTGCATACTTGCATCCTGTATTGTAAGATTCAATAGCAACAAAGAAAAAAACTCTTAAGGGTTTGCTCGGAGACAGCTGGAGGAAGGGGCGGGGAAAGGAAATGAAGAACAAGGGTAAGGGAATGCAATAGTGATTTCCGTCCAATTTTACCCATCTGTGTTCCTTCTATTTATCTTTAACTGAAATTATAACCCACACAAGATGATTGTACCGCTCCATATATTTCCGTTTCATTTCCTTCTAAATTCATCCATCTGATAAGGGGTTAGGAATCACATAATAGATAAATGTGAATACTAATAAGTATTGGTAGTGTCATAGACCTTGGCAAACAGGTTATGTGGTTTGAAACGGGTAAAATCATATCAATTTGATTCGCTTTTGGCTCCATTTCGATTCCGATCGGGTTGATAGAGTCACTTGCCCTAATTGGTTTGTGCTATTTTGGGTCAACATCCATTTAGGTGAGGAAATACCAAAACTTTTGTCTTTTATTACCGATTCTGGAGTAGGTTGGGTTTCCCAATAATGTGTGTGTCCTCCTCCCATAAAAAATGGGCAGACTGCAGTAGGTATTATTATTATTAATCCGCAAAGTTATATAATGAAATAATGTAAAGAAGTTAAAAGAAGAAAGAAAAGTAAGGAACCTGGGGGAAATACATGTTACTATGTCCCGTTTCCTTGAACTTGACATTCAGATAATCCTGGGGGAAATAAATAGTGAGTAGCGGCTAACTAAACTGAATTGAAGAGAAATGAAAAGGGAAGGAACCTGAATGGCTTCCCAGATAGCATAGCCATAAGGGCGAATAACCATGGTACCGCGAACCGGACCGTAATCGGCGAGTTGAGCGCGGGAGATGACGTCGAGGTACCAGGCATTGAAGTCGACGGAACGAGGGGTGACAGCTTGTTCAGAAGACGAGGAACTGGACGACGAAAAGGTTTGGGTTTGGGTTTGGGTTTGGGTTTGGGTTTGGGTGGAGAATCTGAAGAAAGTTGGACGACGTTGGAAGGAGGAAGTCGAACGGGAGAAGGAAGGTGGTGCCAGCAGAGTGGAGAGGGATGGTAACCTCACTGTAAGTGGCCCCATTGCTTTACGACTTTCAAGCCTGCCCACTCACCAGGGTTTACTTTTGCCCAAGGATTCGGATTGTGTTTTGGATGTTCATTGTCTCGGCTCTCTCGCTCTCTCTTTTTGCGAACCATACTCCGGACACCTTGCTTGCGACGGATCGGATTTTGCGATGGGTATTTTGTAAGAGGAAATAAGTAGAGGGGACAAGGTGGATACCCCCATGTGCTTCTCCACTCACCCTTAATGGGTATTTTGTGAGAGAATATGATATCCGTCTTAAGCTTGCGACGGATAGTGTCCGTCACAAATGAGAATTTGTGTACTCCCGGCCAAACTGCAAATTTCTTAAGATAATAAGAAAATAATAAAAATAATGACAAATTGGTCTATGCTAAAATTACAAAACATCTTTTACTTATATATACTACTTTTGGTGTCCGGGCTACCTATATTTAACATTTAAATTTTATATGAAATATAATTGAGTCACACTTGTGTAATTCATACATTTATCATTTTTTAGTATACTTTTCTATGACATATCTTATAATATGATGAGATGTAAAATTTGTTGACATGTTATATGTACGAACAGATAAACGAGAAGACAAGTTTTGAAGAATAGTTGTGTGTGTATTGCATTCAATCAGTATACCATATATATAACATTACAAGGCTATAAAGTAGGCAAAAATAACAAATATCCTAAATCGAATCCTGTAAAATAGGAACTAAATATTTACACTTATCTCCATATTATTCGGTCAACTATTCGGAGATTTGGAGTTTGTGTGGTTACTATTTTGGTGGTTCGACGGGAGACGGGCCACACCCCGAGTTCGCCTCTCGTGGCTCTCCCGCCACGAGGGGGTGCACATTAATGTTACGTGTCTCTCGCTACGGCGCAGAGAGAAGTTCGGCTGTGGTCTGGCATCTTGCATGTCAGGTTTGCAGCTTGATGCTGTTGGGGTTACTGCTGCGGTGGGCATCGGTTACTGTTACTTGATTATGTTGTTGGTGGTGACTGATGGTGTCATATTGTTCTTATTATTGTCTTATGCGTTGAACAATGTATGATGGTACTAATCCCGTTAATGTTTTCTAAACTGTTGTGATCCATTGGGGAATGGTGAGCATGTGTCTAACAGGTAATCTGTTGAGCTCGCATTGAGGATTATATGGGATCGCCGCTGACAAATCTTAGCTTCCGTTGTCACTTAGTTTATCATAGACTTTTATTTTGTTATGGTTGGTTTGGAATATTGTTAAGACGATGTGTCGCCAGTACTTTTGGAATAATGTAATCGAGATTTAAATTATTACTTAATCATTGTTTCGTTATTGTCTATTTGATATGTACTACCTCGGGCAATCGAGATGTTAGCATCCCGACGTACTAAGGAGGTCATGTAAGGCTTTTTGGTAGATATGGGTGTTACATCTCAGTCTACTAACCCATCATACAAGTAACAAGTTAATAATACATAGGTAATCCTAACGAGAAAGCTAGGTTCCAATATATCCCTTATGTCACCCTCAAATCCATGTAACTACGACACATTACTCTCCTTTTGCTCACAAGTCTACATTCTTGCCGCCCAATGCTGCAAAGATAAGATCCCGACAGCATAACTAATTAGGAACTACATACCACCTCGACACCTCACATTCCCTTACTAACCTGAAGACAAACCGCAAGACCATTACACTTGAAACTACCTCCACACTCAACTATAACATTTATCGAATAATACTATACCCGCGCATAACTTCCTCAAGTCAAACATAACAAGTCCTTCTCCATCAATGTCTCTCTCCCCAACAAACGACTCACAAGGTACTAAGACTAATATCTCGGAATAGTTACCAATTACAATTATAATAAGCTCTCACATCCCTTTTGAAACTTTATAGCTCTCATTCGTTCTTTAATTCAACATTTTCATGCAAGATTCCAATATAGACCAACAATACTATCTAAATATCTATTCAAAATTCAACATTTGAATCTCTTATCTCCCAATTACTTCTACCTAAAATTTCAAACTCCCAAATTCTATGATAGCGATATTCGATCAATATACCACCAATGCGGATACATTGTAACACCCGCAAATGTACCCTATTTGTTTTAGTAAAAATATCTTACGGATACTTTTCAGCGAATTTTAGTTTTAATTTGGAATTTAATTTTCCGAGTCGAATTTAGAATTTCCGAGTTCGTATTTGGAATTTCCGCGAGATTTCAAGTAAATCCCGTCTTAAGCCGTCTTTGACTTTTGTTGACTTTTTCCCTTATACATCTCATACTCCTCTTACTCTATTTCATTCCAACACAAACACAAACACTCTACTCGGTCGAATACAAGACACTCGGTCGAGTACACACTCTACTCGGTCGGGTACACACTATACTCGGTCTAGTAAACGCTCCTATAACCATTTAGAAGCAAGAACTTAAAACACTCGGTCGAGTACCCTACACTCAATCAAGTGCCCTAATGCACTCGGTCGACTACGACGGATTTCTCAGCAATGACCAGTTTTCGTAAAACGGACATATCTCCCTCAATTCTAAGTCGATTTTGGCTCATGACCTACCGTTAGAACCATAACAAAACAAGATATCACCTCCACTTGGAATTATATCAATATCATTTCTATAACTCAAGTTACGATAGTTTAAAGACAGACCTTCGATAATCAAACTTCATACAATTCAATTTTTTTGTTACCAAACAAATTACTAGTCTTCAACATACCTACTACTGTATAACATAAGACCATAGTTCACAACCATTTACAAGTTCTCATTATCTCAACATATCAGTATCAATTAACTCAAAATCATACTCCATTCAAACATGTCATTCTCCTCATTTCTCAACATTCCGTATCAATATGCACATACGTCATTCATGTCAATTATTCTACATAACATTCTCATTCCACACTTACATCAATCATATACAAGTAATACATAACACATAGTATATCCCCGAAAAATCCCCGTTCCTACCAACTAAGAGCAAATTGCAATTTTAGGACGTCTCCCAAATCCTTGCGGTAGCAACTCCTACCCGGGGTCATTTTATTAGACACTCCAAAGTTCATTGGGTTCATTGGTTTAAGGTTCCAAAATCGTCGCTCTGATACCACGTTGTAACAACCCCATCTACCAAAGAGTCTTACTAAGGCCTTCCTCAGTAAATAGAGATGCTACCAAATCGGTTGCCCGAGGTAGTACAAATTAAATCGACCATAATGAAACGACATTTATTAGAATAATGTTTAAAGTAGTTACATCGTCTCAATTTAATAATGAAATACAATCTCAAAACAAAATAACCAAACTCGTCTGAAACAATAACTCATAATAATAGTCTAAGACACAGCGAAAGCTAAAGACTCGTCAGCAGCGTCAATCTCATCCAATCCCCAAAGCATGCTAAAATGAAATACCAGCTAAGTTCCTGCTCACCATTCCCCAATGGATCACAGTAATTTTAAAAATATTAAACGGGGTCAGTACCATCATACATCATTCAAAGCGTATGACAATAATAATAACAATATGTGACCATCAATCAACCAGCAACAACATCATCAAGTGCCAGTAACTAAGCTACCACCGCTACGGTAACCTCAGCAGCATCAGGCTGCAGACATGACCTGCAATAACCACTTATTGATGCCACACCGCAGCACCGGACATCGAAATTCCCTCTGCGCCGTAGCGAGAGACCCGAAACATTAATGTGCACATCCCCCTCGTGGCGGGAGAGCCACGAGAGGCGAACTCGGGGATTGGTCCGTCTCCCGTTGAACCACCAAAATAGTAACAGTAACACAACTCCAACTCCGAACCACCACCACCACCATCATCATCACAACAATCACCATCACCAACATCAACAAGTAATCAACAATCACAATGACGCATCTTAACACGTTGAGCAACATACAAAAGTACCGAGTGAGGAAACCCTCCTGTAAGCAAATCCGCAAGCAATCAATCACAATTCTTCCTCTATGAAGTCTCCCCTGATGATATCAACGCAAAAGACAAGATCCGATCGAACTCCGAGCCTTGAGGTGATTAAAGGTGATTAAGAGGTTTTAAGAAGAGTGTAGAAAGTTTTAGGGTTAATTATGAAGTATTAACCTGACAAAATTATTTTATACCTCCTAATTATCTTTAATCAAACCGCCCGACAAAACCCGTCAGACGGATGCACTCGGTCGAGTGCAAGAAACACTCGATAGAGTGCACTACACTCGGTCGAGTATACACTACACTCGGCCGAGTGCCACTTAGGCAGAAGGCTGCCTAACTGACACTAAAGCCTCACTCGGCCGAATACACCCTACTCGACTGAGTACCGACTCCATTCGGTCGAGTGACCCATGTTGGAGTAAGTGTCCTCAACAATAGTGCGATCATATAATTAAATCTCAATAATAAGAATACAAAGGGATGATGAATATTATAGTCAGATGGTCTGTGACAACCCTCGCGAATGCGGAAATAAAACATACAAGCATGTGATATAATTTGTGGAAATACGGTATTTTAAAAACTTTTATACATGCAAGAAAGAAAGTACGAGGAGTGTCAAATACTACAAATCAAAATACGAGATATACTACAACAAGAGACGTAGTCTCTTCAAATGTTATCAATGTAAAAGTAATTAGTAAAACAAGCTAAATAACGTCTAGAGGTGTTTTATCCAGGGACAACGCCCGCTAGCTCACACCCGAACCCAAAATATCAAGCAAAAAGCCATCCAAGCAAGCAACCTGTTCATCCATGAAAAACATGAACGCCACAATCAGTGGGGAGTAGCTCCGGGTTCTCCCAGCCATATCACATTAAACGTACAAAAAGGAAATACGAAAGTGGAAGCATGCATATATGAATATACATGTGAAATACGATAAGGATAAATAGGCAATTCAATATATAAGGATAAGAGCATATGAAGTACAAATCCGAATCCATCATATTATACAAAGACTCGGGGAAGACACTCTTAGGCAACCGAATACGCTCACTAGGGCTTGCATCTCACCGTTAGCGGTATAAGTTTGATAAGATTGAGACTCGACAAACAATCCATGCTAATCGTCTATTTCATGCAAGAGTTCAACTCAATGTTCACATATAATTCAACGTACAAACAACCGTCCGATCATACAAATATAACAACATATTCTCTCACGGTAAATGACACGCACTAGCATCATGTACAATAGCAAGACAAGCCAATGGAAGCTCACGGGATAAGACATTTTCCGGAACCGTATACGATAAGACATTTCGTATACTCATGACCTAGACAAACCAGTTCACGGGATAAGACGTTTCCCGGAATCATGTACGATAAGACGTTTCGTACACACAAGACTCTAATCCTCTCGGTAGGACGACGATAATAATACGGTCCTAGTCTAAACCTGGCCAGACTCTCGGAATAAGACATGTTCCGATTCGACATTTGGTAAGACGTTCCACATCCAAGACTCGGTCAATCATAGACGCCGAGTACCCCAAATTCGGTCAACCTTCACGAAAGAGGCGGAAAGAGATCTATAGTCAAAAGTCAAGCTAGTACGCTACATGCAATGACACCACCTTGCAAGGATACAACATTTGACGGCCGGGTCGATCAACGCATTGCGTTCGCCTCCTAACAACGTCGTCATATCCCCACTAAACAAATGCACAACGGCATCACGGGTACACTTCACCGCTCCGACATTTAAGTCTAACGGGTATAAAGTATGACCGGGGAATGAGAGTTCAAAACACTGAACAATAAGTGCTCACATCAAATACATAAGGTAAAACCGACTCAAAGTGGGACAATCAAAAACCGTCACCAAACATGTGATACAAGCGAATAAAAAATCATATATTCAAAACATTGATATTATAAGTCACTACGTAAAATTATACGATAAATGAACCGTCGGAAATATTATAAATGAAATCGTAAACAGTAATAACAAAGAGATTTCCAGCAAGGGCCAGCCGGTCAGGTGGACCGGCTGCCGGTCAACCAGCTAAGGCCTACCATCATACGAAAACCAACTTGAAATAACAGAGTGTCCCAGCCGGTCAAGGGGACCGGCTGCCGGCTACCCGGCTGGGACCAAGGGAACATTGGAAAAACAAAGGAAAAGGGTAGGGGTGTCTCAGCCGGTCGGCTGACCGGCTGCCATTCGGCCGGCTGAGACCAACTTCATGCATAATATCATATGTAGCAACCAAAATATACAGCCAGTGCCCCAGCCGGTGGTCTGACCGGCCGGTGGTCAGACCGGCTGCCGGTCGACCGGCTGGGGTCCATATGCACGAAAATCACCAACATTCTTCCATGTTCAACCTTCAACCAACATCAACTATTACCATAATTCATTCATACTCATATCAATTCACAACAAACAATATCCATCATCAATAATAAAATCCTTAAGCATACTAACCATAATCTAAATACGATTACTAGCCTAGAAATCACATAAAACACGTAAATGATATCGAGTAACCCTTCACCGTTACCTTTATGCGTCTTCACTCCGCGTCACGGTCCTCTTCAATTAGGAAATAGTCTTTGTCGGGATCTTGGAGGTCACCCCCTACAAATAGATCATAAAAGATGAATTTACTTCACCTTGAGAAAGACGGAAAGTTTGAAAAGCGAGAAAGATGGTAATTTTATTACCAATACGGATAGAGGAAGATAAGAGGAGAAGAATAAGACGAACTTACGTGAATTTGAGCAAGAAAAGAGCGAGATACGACGATTCTAAGCTTGGATCAAAAATGGAGGCAATGTTTTGATTTGGTTTCTTAGTGATGAAGTAAGTTGAGTTGTGTGAGGGAGTTAGGGTTTAGGAAGGAGTATATGAAAGGTGAGTGGAAAAAAGGCAACAAAAGTCAAAGACGAGGAAATTCCAAATACGAACTTGGAAATTCTAAATTCGACTCGGAAAATTAAATTCTAAATTAAAACTAAATTTCGCTGAAAAGTATCCGTAAAATATTTTCACTATAAAAATAGGGTACATTTACGGGTGTTACAATCACCACACCTTTTAAAAAGTTTCGTCCTCGAAACTTGTGAGTAGAAAATAAAGTATCAAGGACAAGAATCGGTTTTCAAAATTAATACTAAAACCTTTACAAGAGAAACATTTATGAAACAAGGTTCTTCTCGAAAACGGTTTAAGGAAATTTTTCATAAGTGCGAAACTTACTTACGGATCTCAAGAGTGCCCGTCGCGAACGAAAACTCAAATTATCCAAATCAAATTAAAGTCGAAATAGTGAAATCGAAATTCCAAAACAAGCGTTAGTAAGTGCAGAACTAGTCACCAGACGTCTCCAATAACAAGTTCAAACATCCAACCAAACACAAAATCCAAGTATAAAAGCAAAAGAAATCTATTTTCTCTAAAACGAGGGTGCAAAATCCTTCTTTAGATTTCTTTTAAAAGTTAAATTAGAAATATAATATGAAAGTTTGAAAGTTTTCTCAAAGACAAAATCAAAATAAGAAGACATTACACGAACATAGAGCGACTCGAACATCGAAATCACAATTCGCGATACTAAGAGGTACGCCAACGAGCAAAAAGGACCAAAAAGGAGAAGGATTGAAGAGTAGCGGATTGAGTAAGGATTAATTTGTGGGAAAAGATAGGAATGAACCACAATACTATCTTCCATCTATGACAATTCAAATGTCGATCGCAAATCGACATCACTAACTCCACTAGCAAACTAGTCCTCAAGAGAGTGCAATTTATCCTCAACATTTTCAATCATCAGATTCCTACAAAAATATTTCATAAACATGAAATTTCGAGCAACAAATCCTAATTATTCAAATCCAATATATTTACTTAAATCCATCAGCACGGTAGACTTCACAACTAACAATCCACAAGAAAGATTCATTATGAACTCTAATATTCATAGTTCCATCAAAACTCTTATTAGAAACCACTAACAAAAATTTTTATATCTAGGGAAACATGATTGCTAACAACCACAAGGTAAAAGAGACTCACCATAAAAATCCCTTGACTCAATTTACTTCAAACTCATCATCCTAAATTTACAATGGACTCTTTCATCCTCGAAAGTCAAATCGCAAGGCCTCAAGCAAAGAATGAGTACCAATTCTAAATCATACATATTGCCAAACATGTGGCGATACGTCAATTAATCAAATCATCTAGCTCATCAAACTCAAAACGTACCGGTCTTCGCTTATGCAAATATTCCTCAAGATTGGTCACCAAATCAAATTTCCACAAGTAAACATTCCTGATAGGGTCCAACATTTAAAGACAATAAATTCCTAAGTAACGTCTAAAGTCACCATTATAATCCTCAACAACAACAACTATCATTACGATCTATTTGATCCTCAAGGTGATATTACAATATCAAGATTCAAAGTCTAAAATCACCAAGAGAGGTTCTACCTACTTATCCTCAATTTCTTATAGTCAATTAAACATGAATCTAGCTCCATAGGGTGGGTAGGTACCATATTTGGTGCATCATCAAAACACACCCACTAACTCCTTACATTAGCTAAAGAGAAAACTACCTCACAAGAGATTATGGAAGACGGACAAGATACTATGAACGCTAGGAGGCATCATACCAGAACTACAATCTCATAGAAAAGATGAAGGCGGACAAGGAAAACGAAATTGATCTAAGGAAATGAACCTACCAATCACGATCTCCGGGTGAGCATTAGCTTCGGCTCGGCTGAGTACAAAGATGGATCCCTTAGCTTTGGCACCGGGTGCGGGAGTCTGACGGTCGGGGCATTCACGAAAGCGGTGACCCGGCTTCTTGCAGAAAAAGCAAAACAGGGGCCTATCATAGCATCCAACTCCGGGATGAACGGGTCTCCTACAACCGTCACAAATTCGTCCTTGAGTTTGAGGGGAAGCATTGAGCCTAGGAGCCGCATTTGAGTTAGCTTGAGGGTGATAAGGAACAAGTGATCTTGCATTGGAGTTTGAGGGAGCATTGAAACGCCTCTTGTTAGTATAGGCATTAGAATAAGAAGGAGCGAGAGATCTTTTGCACTGAAACTATTCAGAACTCCCGTTGCATCTTTTGTCATTGAAGTTTGACCTTGGATTAAAAGAGGGGGAAGGAGAGGGATTCCTCAACTTTGCTTCATCTCTAACGGCCTTCATTGAGTTCTCCGCCCAAAGGGCATCATCATACAACTCCCCGAAAGAAGTAGAGCTCCTCCTTACCTTACTTTGAAGAACGGCACTCAACTTGTTACGGTAATAGAAGGCTCGGTCCTCATCATCTCGGATAAGCCTCGGCGCAAAGTGAGCGAGCTTATTAAACTCCGTAGTAAAATCCTGAGCCGACAAGTTGCCTTGTTTAAAGTCAATGAACTCCTTGAGCCGTTGTTGTTTAAGCTCTTTAGGATAGAATCTACCTTCCACAAGAGCTTTGAAACAAGCCCAGTTGAAGTCTTCTTCAAGAACAGCGGTGGCACTAGTGATAGCCCACCAATTGTCATCTTCCCTCACCAGGAAGTGCTTTGCGATACTCACCTTGTCCTCTTCTCGGACTTGGTATAGATCGAACTGCTTCTCCATCTCACGGAACCAATCGGATAACTCCGTAGGGTCCGGTTCTCCACCATAAGGTACAATTTTACTCCTTGCTATTTGTCCAGCTACCCATGCGTAGCCACCTTGATGGTTATCCTCCCTTCTAGGGGGAACTTGGTTGGCATGAGCTAAAGCTGCATCTTGCTGATTTTTCAGCACTTGAGTGAGAGCTTCCAACATAACGTTCTCAACTAGTCGTGGTCTAACCATCTTCATAAGAAACAAAAACAAATTAAGTTACTCCTATCAATTAGCATCAACAAATAGACTACCAAGTAAAGTCCTTAACTTCTACTCATCTCTCATTTATTATTTCAAGGTCAAGTAGTTTAAGTTTAGGGTTCACGTGTGTGCGTCGGGAGCGTTTAAGCTCTGATACCAACTGTGACAACCCTCGCGAATGCGGAAATAAAACATACAAGCATGTGATATAATTTGCGGAAATACGGTATTTTAAAAACTTTTATACATGCAAGAAAGAAAGTACGAGGAGTGTCAAATACTACAAATCAAAATACGAGATATACTACAACAAGAGACGTAGTCTCTTCAAATGTTATCAATGTAAAAGTAATTAGTAAAACAAGCTAAATAACGTCAAGAGGTGTTTTATCCAGGGACAACGCCCGCTAGCTCACACCCGAACCCAAAATATCAAGCAAAAAGCCATCCAAGCAAGCAACCTGTTCATCCATGAAAAACATGAACGCCACAATCAGTGGGGAGTAACTCCGGGTTCTCCCAGCCATATCACATTAAACGTACAAAAAGGAAATACGAAAGTGGAAGCATGCATATATGAATATACATGTGAAATACGATAAGGATAAATAGGCAATTCAATATATAAGGATAAGAGCATATGAAGTACAAATCCGAATCCATCATATTATACAAAGACTCGGGGAAGACACTCTTAGGCAACCGAATACGCTCACTAGGGCTTACATCTCACCGTTAGCGGTATAAGTTTGATAAGATTGAGACTCAACAAACAATCCATGCCAATCGTCTATTTCATGTAAGTGTTCAAATCAATGTTCACATATAATTCAACTTAAAAACAACCGTCCGATCATACAAAGATAACAACATATTCTCTCACGGTAAATGACACGCACTAGCATCATGTACAATAGCAAGACAAGCCAATGGAAGCTCACGGGATAAGACATTTCCCGGAACCGTATACAATAAGACATTTCGTATACTCATGACCTAGACAAACTAGTTCACGGGATAAGACGTTTCCCGGAATCATGTACGATAAGACGTTTCGTACACACAAGACTCTAATCCTCTCGGTAGGACGACGATAATAATACGGTCCTAGTCTAAACCTGGCCAGACTCTCGGAATAAGACATGTTCCGATTCGACATGTGGTAAGACGTTCCACATCCAAGACTCGATCATACAAAGACGTCGAACCCCCAAATTCGGCTAACTAAACCACACGAAAGAGGCGGAAAGAGATCTATAGTCAAAAGTCAAGCTAGTACGCTACATGAAATGACACCACCTTGCAAGGATACAACATTTGACGGCCGGGTCGATCAACGCATTGCGTTCGCCTCCTAACAACGTCGTCATATCCCCACTAAACTTATGCACAACGGCATCACGGTTACACTTCACCGCTCCGACATTTAAGTCTAACGGGTATAAAGTATGACCGGGGAATGAGAGTTCAAAACACTGAACAATAAGTGCTCACATCAAATACATAAGGTAAAACCGACTCAAAGTGGGACAATCAAAAACCGTCACCAAACATGTGATACAAGCGAATGAAATATCATATATTCAAAACATTGATATTATAAGTCACTACGTAAAATTATACGATAAATGAACCGTCGGAAATATTATAAATGAAATCGTAAACAAGAATAACAAAGAGATTTCCAGAAAGGGCCAGCCGGTCAGGTGGACCGGCTGCCGGTCAACTGGCTAAGGCCAACCATCATACGAAAACCAACTTGAAATAACAGAGTGTCCCAGCCGGTCAAGGGGACTGGCTGCCGGCTACCCGGCTGGGACCAAGGGAACATTGGAAAAACAAAGAAAAAGGGTAGGGGTGTCTCAGCCGGTCGGCTGACCGGCTGCCGGTCGGCCGGCTGAGACCAACTTCATGCATAATATCATATGTAACAACCAAAATATACAGCCAGTGCCCCAGCCGGTGGTCTGACCGGCCGGTGGTCAGACCGGCTGCCGGTCGACCGGCTGGGGTCCATATGCACGAAAATCACCAACATTCTTCCATGTTCAACCTTCAACCAACATCAACTATTACCATAATTCATTCATACTCATATCAATTCACAACAAACAATATCCATCATCAATAATAAAATCCTTAAGCATACTAACCATAATCTAAATACGATTACTAGCCTAGAAATCACATAAAACACGTAAATGATATCGAGTAACCCTTCACCGTTACCTTTATGCGTGTTCACTCCGCGTCACGGTCCTCTTCAATTAGGAAATAGTCTTTGTCGGGATTTGGAGGTCACCACCTACAAATAGATCATAAAAGATGAATTTACTTCACCTTGAGAAAGACGGAAAGTTTGAAAAGCGAGAAAGACGGTAATTTTATTACCAATACGGATAGAGGAAGATAAGAGGGGAAGAATAAGACAAACTTACGTGAATTTGAGCAAGAAAAGAGCGAGATACGACGATTCTAAGCTTGGATCAAAAATGGAGGCAAGGTTTTGATTTGGTTTCTTAGTGATGAAGTAAGTTGAGTTGTGTGAGGGAGTTAGGGTTTAGGAAGGAGTATATGAAAGTTGAGTGGAAAAAAGGCAACAAAAGTCAAAGACGGGTTTTACTTGAAAACTCGCGGAAATTCCAAATACGAACTCGGAAATTCTAAATTCGACTCGGAAAATTAAATTCTAAATTAAAACTAAATTTCGCTGAAAAGTATCCGTAAAATATTTTCACTATAAAAATAGGGTACATTTACGGGTGTTACATGGTCAACATAAATCAGTAACGATTGGCTCAACTGAGTTTGATGTTACTGTCGTATGACGATGGTGATCGGTTGATCCCTTGAGGTCACACCTAAAGGACAATCCCCTAATCATGTACATTAATTAATTGTATAGTGATACAGATTAATTAAACCCTTAAATTGAACCAAGTCTAAATTGTAAGTGAGAAAGATATCTTATTATAATATGATTAAATAAGATTCATTTTAGTAATTTAATTGTTATATTACTAAGAATGCATTATGTTTATGAAACATTTGAGATAAGCAAAATTGGTTGATTATAATTACAAATTGTTGTAGATTATATTAACCAAATATGAGATGACCCATTTTGTTTACATGTAATTATAAAAATGTGACTTAAAACGTTAAGTCTAAATTATTTGTTATAAAATTGCATTTAAATTAGTTAAATACACATTTATAAACTAAATTACATGTCACATGTCACATATGTGACAAATGACAAAATGCAAAAATACAACATTTATAAGCTAGTACGCTACATGCAATGACACCACCTCGCAAGGATACAACATTTGACGGTCGGGTCGATCAACGCATTGCGTTCGCCTCCTAACAACGTCGTTATATCCCCACTAAACAAATGGACAACGGCATCACGGTTACACTTCACCGCTCCGAAATTTAAGTCTAACGGTTATAAAGTATGACCGGGGAATGAGAGTTCATAGCACTCAACGATTAGAGCTCATATCAAAACATATGTAAAACCGACTCAAGGAGGGACACATCAAAAACCGTCACCAAACATGAGAATAAGGAAATATATAAATTTAACTATGATAAAAATGAATCAATACATGATACATAAGCATTAGAACAAGTTTATGAAGCATAATAAATAAGAAACATAGATCCCCTCTCAAAATGACATGTTTGGAAACAAACTAAAACAAGGGTCCACTTCAAATGGTCATAACTAGAGTTCTAGACATTAAAATGCAGAAATTCCAAGTGGAGGGGATAGCTTATCCTCTTACGGTTCCAACGGTAGGCACAAGCCCAAAACAAGTAAGTAACGAAGGAGATATGATCATTTTACGAAAAGGAGTCAGTGCAGTGAGTCCCAGCCGGTCAGGGGGACCGGCGGCCGGGTACTCGGCTGGGACATCATCAACAAACGAAATCATCCAAAAATACAGCGAGGCCCCAGCCGGTCAGGGGGACCGGCGGCCGGGTACCCGGCTGGGAACAACACAACACAAAAAAGAAACTTTGATTCTGCCGCGTCCCCAGCCGGTTGGTTGACCGGCGGCCGGTCACCCGGCTGGGAACAACACTCACCCGAGAACAACTTAGCTCAACATCAACTCTCAACAATCATCAATAACAATTAGCAACTATCAATAATCATCAATAATTATCAACAATTATAAACAAACAACAACCATCATCAACAAACACAAACTCTATGAATACTCATCCTATTCTAAATATATTTTCTAACATCAAAAACACATTAAAACACGTATTGATATCGAGTAACCCTTCACCGTTACCTTTACGCGTCTTCAATCGATTTCTAAGTCTTCCTCCACTAGGTAGTAATCCTTATCGGAGTCTTGAAGGTCTCCACCTATACAAAGACGACAAAAGATGAAAAAATACACCTTTGAGAAAGACGGAAATATTGAAAATGAGAAAGGCGGTAGTTTTATTACCACACAAGGTAGAGGACGATGAGAGAGGAAGATTATGATGAAAATAAGGAGAGTTGAGTGAGGAATGAAGGAGTAGTGAGGATTTTGAGTTGATCCATAAATGGGGTTTCGGGTTTGGTGATTTGGTGAGGAAGAAGAGAGTGAGTGGAAGAAAAAGGGTAGTATAAGAGTATATAAGGTGAGTGGAAAAATATGGAAAAAGCCCAAAAGTGGCTTAAGGCGGACCTCACACGGAATTTTGAGTAAAGTCCGAATACGAACTCGGATTTGCTAAATTAGACACGGAAACTAAGTTCTAGACTATATCTAAAATTTCACTGAAAAGTATCCGTATAATATTTTTTAATTACAAATAGGGTACATTTGCGGGTGTTACAATCACCCCACCTTTTAAAAAGTTTCGTCCTCGAAACTTGAGAGTAGAAAACAAAAGTATCAAGGACAAGAATCGGTTTTTTCAAAATTAATACGAAAACTTTTACAATGGAAATATTTATGAAATGAGGTTCTTCTCGAAAACGGTTTAAGGAGATTTTTCATAAGTGCGAAACTTTATTTACAGATCACAAGAGTGCCCGTTGCGCACGAGAACTCTAGTTATCCAGATCAAATCCATGTCGAAATAGAAGTCGAAAATCAAAACAAGTGTTAGTAAGTGCAGAACTAGTCGCCAGACGTCTCCAATAACAAGTCCAAACATCCAACCAAACGCAAAATCCAAATATAAAAGCAAAGGAAATCCATTTTCTAAAAAAAAAAGAGGGTACACAATCCTTCTTTAGACTTCTTTAAAACGTTAATTTAGAAATACAATATAGAAATTTGAAGGTTTTCTCAAAGATAAAAATCAAAATAATAAGACATTACACGTACATACAGTGACTCGACCATCTCACACACAAATCAGGGTAACAAAATATATACAAAACACGCAAAAACGAAACAAATCGAACTCTTAGGGATAGGAAGATCACGATGAAGTCGGCAGGAAGATCTACAAGAATTCGACATCACTAACTCTACTAATAAACTAGTCCTCAAGAGGATGCAACTTACCTCAATTACACCTTAACCATTCTAAATCGCTAAACTCTATAAACATTATTTACAACAATCACACTTAAAGCAACAAACATAGTTATCTAAGATCCAACTAGACTTATCCAAGGTCTCACGACAATGGAAAAATCCACAATCCATTATCGATTATAATGATTCTTTAATACGCCCTAACATCCTTAATTCGATCATTGTGACGCTCGAAGCCTCAAATATAAATAGTCACATCAGCAAACTATGGTGGTTACTAATCCTCAAGATAAATGGGTTCACCATTCTAACTCTATAATCCATAATAACTGAGCACTCACTATCCAAAGCTTGCAACGAACATTTCTCAATCTCAAACTATGATTCTTTAAGAATAAAAGAAAATTACCAATTCCAAACCACAAATGACCAATCACTTAACAATCAGACAATTATTTAAATCATCTAACTCATCTAAAACTCAAAATGAATGGATTTTCATTTATGACAATACTCCTCAAACTTTGGGTACCGGCTTAATCACCTTAAAGCAAAGTCTCTTTTAGAATCCACCGATTAGAGACATATAATTCCCAAATGATATCTCAAGCAACCATTATAATACCCAACAACAACGAACTATAATTATGATCAACTCATTTCTCAAAATAACACCACAATACCATGCTCCAAATCTAAAACCACCAAGAGAGGATACATTATCACTATTACGATTCATCCTAGAGCTTAAGTCCTATTTTCCATGATCAAATACAACATGAAATTTGCTCAATCCAAAGACACATAATCTAGCTAAAGAATCCCAAAATACTTTACACTTATTCTCCGAGCCTTACAAACGGGATATCCAATCCACTAGAGAAAAGATGAAGCAGCAACGAGTTAGGAAACGATAAGGAATCTCAAGGAGAACACGAGAATAAATCAGGCACGAGATTACAAGAGAGGAACGCTGAAAATAACGAGGTCAAGAAAGAGTTAAAGCAGATAGTAGAGTTATGAAGATATCCGAGTAAGAAATAAGATATGAGCATGCGATCTCTTAAAGATCAATTTTGACAAAAACTTGCAAGGATGAAAATGGAAACAAATAATGGTACGAGTAAAGGTATAAGGTTTAAACCACAAAGTTCTCCTTTCAAACTCAGGGCGAAAGAAAAACAACTTAATTATTCCTTTACAAAGGTCTCTCACAAGGGACCATCATACCACGTACAAACATCAAAGTAAGGTACACCTAGATTCAATAAATTGACTACAACCCAATTCATCCATCCGTTCACATAACACGGATTCCCAATTGCGAAATTGCAACTCACGCATAGTAACATTCTCTTAACTCCAAAATTTGACACACTCTCAAAGGTTTCAAAACCGAAGGACTAACAAGGAATTCTTCATACTAATCTCTTTTCACTTCCTATGGCCCACAAGGTAGAACACCAAACAAAACGTCATCATCAACATCCTAAGCCATCACCGTCATAGCTCATCTAATCAGATTCCACTCATGTCCATAATCCTTAAGTAACATGGTTTAATCTATCATGACGACTTACTACCTCAACCAAGGTTCCGATACCATGATATAAGATCGTATCTTTAAATCTAAGAATTATAGCCAAGTATTTTTCCACCAAGCATATACCCAAAAGTACACACTAGAAAATCACAAGAAGTCACTTAGTCTCAATGGCATTTCACAACTCAAGGTATCATCCAAACTCCTAAGTTCAAAAGATTAAATAACTAATGGGATGTGAAGTCCTAGCCAACTCATTTAACCTCACACCATCAAATACCATGAACTATCCACACATTAGTCATGGCAAGCATCAAGCATTAAAATCATCTAACTTATCTTACCACCTTTCCTCAGAGATACAACCAATCATCAATATAGGGTGAACTTAGATCTACACCATTGTCCTCAAATCCCAAATTCATTCTGATCATGAAAGCAAATCATCAAAAATCACCTTAAGTTGCTACCAAATGCGAGAAGAGAACACCACATCATTCTCATCATTGTCATGTAATCTCCTTGTCGAAAAGATCATATCAAAAGTCTAGGGGCTTAAATCCAATTCAATTCATCACAAATCACAATCATGAAAACCGAAAACTACGATGTAAACCACAACATTTTCACATAATCTCCCAGTCGAAAACATCTTAAAGAAAGTCTATACATTAACTACAATTCAATCCAATTCATCACAATCATGAAAACCGAAAACTGAACTTAAAATCGAAAAATTCAAACGCAGGATTCAAATAAAAGAAAGAAAGAGAGTAATGCATACAATGTTGCCAGGTATTTCCAGCAAGATCCTCGGCTTTTTTCGCAGCGTCTTTGACATTCCTTCCCCATCTCCCTAACACATTCTTCACTGTTTCCATCTTTTCTGCATTTCCACACAAAAATCATCAGAATTCATCAAAAGCCTAACAAAATCAAACAAAATCATCGCAATTATCATAAAATTAGGGAAAATCACAATCAAACCTTTCATAGAAGGAGAAGGAGAGAGCGAAGGAGCAGAAGATCGAGAAATGTAAGGATTACTGTTATTATTATTATTGTTGTTGTGATCGGAATCAATGGCGGAAGTGTACGTTTCTAACAAACACTAATATTTCACAAAGTTCAAAATTCTTCCGACCAAGTATAATATACCACCAACCAACGGGTATGGTATCCACAAAAGGTCACGTGAGAAAGTTGAGGGTACAAATGGTAAGATGGAGAAAACTATGAAGAGTAATTTCCAAGAGGCAAACATGTTGGAAGAGAAAGAAGCACCTAGATAGAAGGGAGGGGAAAAAGTATACTAAAGGCAAGAGAGATCATCGATGAGGGAGAAGTACACTTCAAATAGGCTCGTTGATCTCCAATCTTCGACCAAAGATACTCCTTCTAGTCAATACAGAGCTCTTCTTGGTATAGTAGATTCAAGGAAACATAACATCACTTAACACAATCACCAAACAAATTAGAACCTAACAAACATCAAGTACACCAAAGACTACCACCTTAGGTCCTTAAGTCTACCCATCTCTCATTCATTATTTTAAGGTCAAGTTATAATTTAAGTTTAGGGTTCACATGTGTGCGTCGGGAGCGTCATAGGCTCTGATACCAACTGTGACAACCCTCGCGATAGCGGAAATAAAATATAACAAGCATGCGATTTATATAGCGGAAAACGGTATTTTTAAAACCTTTTACATGCCAAAATAAAAGTACGAGGAATGTCAAATAAATACAAACTAAAGTAGGATATGCTACAAAGAGACGTAGTCTCTCAAAACGTGATCAAACATAAAGTCATTAGCAAACTAGCTAAGAAACGTCTAGGGGTGAATCGTCAAGGTCAACGCCTGCTAGCTCACACTCGAACCCAAAAACAACAAGCAAAATCCATCCAAGCAACCTGTTCATCCATGAAAACATGAACGCCATAGTCAGTGGGGAGTAACTCCGGGTTCTCCCAGCCATATCACAAATAACATACTTAAACGGAAATAAATAAGTAGAAGCATACATATATAAATATACATGTGAATTACGAGAAGGATAAATAGGCATTTCAATATATATATATATAAAGATATAGACGCATGATGTACAAAATCGTAAACATCAGATTATAGACAACTCGGGGAAGACACCCTTAGGCAACTATATACTCACTAGGGCTTACATCTCACCGTTAGCGGCTTATACTTGATAAGATAGAACTCTACATACAAACTGTACGCATCAGATTATAACAGACTCGGGGAATACACCCTTAGGCAACTATATACTCACTAGGGCTTGCATCTCACCGGTAGCGGCATATACTTGATAAGATTGAGACTCAACATATAAACCACGCCAAGTCATCCAACGGTCACAAATAATCAACATATAATCATCCATGCAAACGTACGAATACGTTGACAAATCTCTCACGGTAAATGACACGCACTAGCATCATGTACAATAGCAAGACAAGCCAATGGAAGCCCACGGGATAAGACATTTCCCGGAACCGTATACGATAAGACGTTTCGTATACTCATGACCTAGACAAACATGTTCACTGGATAAGAGGTTTCCCGGAATCATGTACGATAAGACGTTTCGTACACACAAGACTCTAATCCTCTCGGTAGGACGACGATAATAGTACGGTCCTAGTCTAAACCTGGCCAGACTCTCGGAATAAGACATTTCCCGATTTGACATGTGGTATGACGTTCCACATCCAAGACTCGATCATACAAAGACGTCGAGTACCTCAAATTTGGCTAAACCACACCAAAGAGGCGGAAAGAGATCTATAGTCAAAATTCAAGCTAGTACGCTACATGCAATGACACCACCTCGCAAGGATACAATATTTGACGGTCGGGTCGATCAACGCATTGCGTTCGCCTCTTAACAACGTCGTCATATCCCCACTAAACAAATGCACAACGACATCACGGTTACACTTCACCGCTCCGACATTTAAGTCTAACGGTTATAAAGTATGACCGGGGAATGAGAGTTTATAGCACTCAACGATTAGAGCTCATATCAAAACATATGTAAAACCGACTCAAGGAGGGACACATCAAAAACCGTCCCCAAACATGAGAATAAGGAACTATATAAATTTAACTATGATAAAAATGAATCAATACATGATACATAAGCATTAGAACAAGTTTATGAAGCATAATAAATAAGAAACATAGATCCCCTCTCAAAACGACATGTTTGGAAACAAACTAAAACAAGGGTCCACTTCAAACAATCATAACTAGAGTTTTAGACATGCAAATGCATAAAATACAAGTGGAGGTGATAGCTTATCCTCTTACGGTTCCAACGGTAGGTCACAAGCCCAAAACAAGCAAGTAACGAAGGAGATATGATCATTTTACGAAAAGGAGTCAGTGCAGTGAGTCCCAGCCGGTCAGGGGGACCGGCGGCCGGGTACTTGGCCGGGACATCATCAACAAACGAAATCATCCAAAAATACAGTGAGGCCCCAGCCGGTAAGGGGGACCGGCGGCCGGGCACCCGGCTGGGAACAACACAACACAAAAATGAAACTTTGATTCTGCCGCGTCCCCTGTGACAACCCTCGCGAATGCGGAAATAAAACATAACAAGCATGTGAATTATAAAGCGGAAAATACGGTGTTTTTAAAACTTTTTACATGCAAGATAGAAATACGAGGAATGTCAATAATTACAAACCAAATACAAAATACGACAAGAGACGTAGCCTCGCCTTGGGGTACAAGATCAATAGAAAACTCAACATATCATCAACCAGGTACAAGATCAATAGAAAACTCAACATCAGGCTCGGGAGGAATCCCGGGCAAGTCTTCAGGGAATACATCAACGAACTCACGAACTATAGGCACATCTTCAATATTTGGCAAAGAGGTAGTTGAAGAAGTCACAACACACAAGTATGCTTGGTGACCCTTTCTTACCATACTTACCAATTTCATTGCGGAAATCAAAGACACACCTTTTCTGGGATGAGATCCCTTATAGGTTATTCTAACTCCTAAAGGACTCTTTAAATAAATCTTTTGATCTCGACACTCGAACCTAGCATGGTACAATGCTAACCAATCAATACTTAGAATTATATCGAACTCTCCTAGAGGAAACTTAAGGAGATTTGCGGGAAAGATAGAACCCGCAATAGATATTAGAACATTAGGATAAAGAGTAGAACAAGAGATAATATCTCCGGATGGTAAGGATATGGGAGTATCCTCACTAGATGTAGGCTCGATAGATAATTTATTAGCATAAGTCGAAGACACAAAGGACATAGAAGCACCGGTATCAAATAGAATAAGACACGGTTGTTCTAAGATTGAGAACATACCCGTAATTATCTCTGGATGAGCGTCGTCTTCGGCTCGACTCAGAACGAAGATAGAACCCTTAGGTTTGGCAATAGGAGGGGGCAACTTACGATCGGGGCAATATTCATAACGGTGACCACCCTTTTGACAAAAGTAGCAAATATAAGGTCGGTTGGAACAAGACACACCGGGGTGGTGTGGAAGTCTACAACGGTTGAAAAAGCGACCTTGTGCTTGAGGAGGAGCATATGGCCTATGAGCCACGTTAGAATTAGCTCGGGGAATGAAAGGAGCGGGAGCTCTTGCACTTGCATTTGGAGGAGGATTGAATCTCCTCTTGTTGGCATAAGAGTTGGAGGAAGACGGAGTAAACGACCTCTTCCCATAGAAATTAGGCCTAGGAGTGAAAGAAGGAGAGGGATTCTTCATCATAGCTTCATCCCTAATGGCCTTCATGGAATTCTCGGCCAACAAAGCATCATCATATAAATCCCCAAAGGAAGTAGTATTCCTCCTCACTTTACTTTGAAGTAAAGCACTAAGCTTGTTGCGGTAGTCGAAAGCTCGGTCCTCGTCATCTTTTATAAGCCTCGGAGCAAAATGAGCAAGCTTGTTGAACTCCGTAGTGAAGTCTTGTGCCGACAAGTTACCTTGCTTGAAGTCAATAAATTCCTTGAGCCTTTGTTGCTTGAGCTCCTTAGGATAGAATCGACCTTCCACTAGAGCTTTGAAACAAGCCCAATTGAAATCATCTTCAAGAGTAGCGGTGGCGCTAGTAATCGCCCACCAATTATCTACTTCCCTTACAAGGAAGTGCTTTGCGATCCTCACCTTGTCCTCTTCACAGACTTGGTATAGATCAAATTGCTTCTCCATCTCTCGGAACCATTCCGATAGCTCGGTAGGGTCCGGCTCTCCACCGTAAGGTATAATCTTACTCCTAGCTATTTGACTTGCCACCCAAGCGTAGCCTCCTTGGTGGTTATCTTCTCTTCG